>ML776748.1:571154-586693 GCA_009831015.1 Picea engelmannii | reverse complement strand
ATGAGTTTTACAGGTTTTATTCAAATCTGCAAGTTGTAGTAATGTACATTTGTGAATAAGTTGTAATTCAATCAGTAATTAGATAGTTGATTTGAGTTATTATAATAGTAATTAGTAGATTGTATATAATAGTTAGAGTAGTTTATATTTAGTGTTAGTTTAATTTAGTAGTTTGTTTTAATTAGAGTAGTGTATTAGTTCGTTTGTTTTTAGTCAATTTGTTTTATTAGTTTTAGTTAGTTTAATTTGTTTTATTAGTTTTTAGTTAGTTTTAGTTAGTTTTGTTTGTTTTAGATAGATTAATTAGTTTAGATTAGTTTTCTCTTTGGTTTCCTTAAGACCTTAGAGTGGCCAACGGAGCCATTAAACTCGTCAGGGTTGTTCATTCCAAACGGCTTGGGTTATTAGACAACCCCGGACCGGTTCCATTCTCTCAATTGACGGACGGACAATTTCGCCCGTCAACAGGTTGCCATGTCATCTGTACAGACTGTATGGCCTGTACAGTCAGCATTCCACATGGCACTGTACGGACTGTATAGTCATCCCCTTTTTTTCATGTTTGGGTTTTCAGACAGAACGCGATATCTTCCGCATACGGAGCCCGTTTGACGAAGTAAATATATGGATGGAATTAGGAAGATGAGACAGACGCAATGGAGTTGGTTTCATCGAATTCCGAGCACTTTCACTTTTGAGCAATTTTAAGCCCTGTCAGGCTTCTGGATCCCGATTCTGGATCAATTCAAAACCATTTTAACAAGTGTGACAAGGACAAGATCACTCGGTTATTTTTTCATTTTTAAGGAGTCTAAAAAAGGCTTAACTATGGACTCCGTCAGGAATGTTCTTCTGGACTAGTTTAATGAGTGTGAAAGAATAAGGTCACTCGACGATCTTTTCAATTTTAGGGAGTCTGAAAAGAGCTTAACTATGGACTCCATGGGGGTTCCTTCTTTGTAAGTTTAGTCCCTCAGGCCTGAAAAAGGGATAAAATTATACCTGAGAGTACTCTTCTAAGGAACTGAAGTTCCATAGAGTATAACTTTGTTCGTACAGTTGACCGTCCAGACCAAAAAAGGGGTAAACTATTGTCGGGCAGACATGACTTCAAATTTCAGTTTAACGAGCGTGAAAGGCCACAAGATCACTCGGCAATATTTTCATATTTAGAGGGTCTGAAAAGGGCTTAAAAGAAGACCTATTATTTTTTGGGAGTCCTGAGGGTGAGGTCAAGAGCGAAGAAGAATCATGCAAATGAGGCTCAAACTCGTATTCAGGAAAAACTACAAGGACAACATGAATACCATAATACCATAATGCAACCAGGATCTACCTAGGGCATCCATGTTTCGGTAGGATCTACCACCAAGTTGCGACACCTCTAAAGAAGATATGATGGTTCCGTGTCACAATCTGATGGGATTGATCCTATGGCAAATGAAAAAGACAATGAGATACAAAAATCAGGGTAGAAACCTAACCTATATGCTCAAGTTGATTGTCGGAAAAGTTTTCATGGGCTGTCAAAATTACTCAAAACTCCCAAAAACTATCCCAATACCTGATCAAATCCCTCCGATGCAACTCCCGAATCACTCTAAATGGTTTTTGGTATAAAGAAAATGATAAGGGAGGCCAAAAAAGTGACAAAAAGAGGCCAAAAAGTCTATAAATAGAAGTTGGCAGCTCATTATCACCATTGTTGATTTGGAAATTGACTCTAGAGGCAAAAGACCCCCTTTGATAAAAACGGTGATTTCGGGAGCTATAGTCGACGAAACAAACTTATGTCTGGACCAAGTAAGTACAAACTCCCCTATATAGCTATTCAATTCTTTATTTTTTCTTTGCATTTCATTTTTTGGGTGGGCATCGACCTTTTAAAGGTCGGCCCTAGGTCCACGCGGGTTGTCTCTAGACAGGCCACGTGTGCACATGGGAAGAGTAAAACTTGCCCGCGTGTACATGCGACTGTCACCTAGACAACATGCATGGACCTCCCTTTATATATAAAAAATCAAAAAGCACTCAACCACCCTCCTGAACCTTGTTGTTTTGGCAGGATGTATGTTCACTGGAGGGAAAGGGAGCATGAAGAATATGGTGAGTTGGTTGGGGAAGATCCGAATGCTATGGCCATGTTAATGCAATGCAGTTTGTTAAAGTTCTTCCTATGTCCTTTTATGCAGGCGCAACCGAGGTTACTGAATGCCTTGGTTGACTATTGGCACCCTGATGTAGAGGCTTTCATGCTAGAGGGGCAATCACCAGTGCCCACCACTGAGGATATCTACTTTTTGAATGGCCTCTCAAGGAGTGGGGAACCAGTCAATTTCAGGGCGTTTCCGTCGGGGCCGCATAACATAGCGGAACTGATAGCCCTGTACTGTGAGGATGGGACAAACCATTTGAGCTCCCAAGTGCCTATAAGAAAGATCACTAACTTATCGTTGCAAGCGATATTATTTCTCATTGGGCGGATTACTGGTTCAGCGGCCTTGCATCAGGCATCCCGCACATAGATGAACTGTGTTTTCCAGTGCTTGAATGCACAAATTTTCGACTGGAGTACTACACTGCTGGAGTGTATGAAGAGGCAATTGATAGATTGCCGTCAGCGGACACAGAGGAACTTTGGGTTCAGGACTATTTTGTGTTTGTTCTTTTTTGAGAGAGTTCCGAGTTTTAGTCCTTGGGTAGTGGTACGAGGACATCATGCCTCTTTTCCTGCTGTGTGTAGATGGACAGTATTACTGTCGCGATAGGGTGGTGGAAGGACCAATGAGTCCTTCGATGATGACTTTTTTGCATGGTTGTCATGACATATCCTGGTTATAGAGGACTACCCCTATGCTGGGATTGATTTTTTGAGAGACCCGAAGATACCAGTACCTCCTGGTGAGGTGCGAGGGGAGATGGGTAAGTCTCCACCTTTGTAGTTTTTTTTTTTTTGTATATGTAATTTTTATGTTTTTTTGTTATATATATCATTTTTTTTGTTATGCCAGAGTATTTGATGGATATGTGTTCATTCTGTGCAGATGTGCGACCAGTTCGACTTGTCGATTATTCAAGGAACAGGCATTGTCCTCTGCCAGGGGCCGCAGCCACCGCTGTCGGGGGACCAATAGTAACAGGAGACCTCCCAGCCGTGGAGGCTGAGAGGGTACTTAGACAATTTGAGTGGAACTTTACTGCACTCACTCGCATAGTCCCGATGGCAGAGATTGAGGACCTGCTGCCATCCATGCAGCCTTATGTAGTGGGGGCACCTCGGACGTGGGTCCGATTGTTTATGCGTTTAGCCCATGTTGTGGACTAGTATAACAGGGCCCATAGGGCCTAAACCTATTTAGACATTTTACGTGCCACGAGCACTACTTGTATATATTTTTTGAGGGCATAAGCCCTATGACTCGTTATTGGTCCTATTTTTGAGGCGCTTGCATCCATCTATGTACTTTGGTTACTTTATGATATTATATATGTTTTTTTGGTCTTTTGTGTCTTATGGATCATGTGTACAAATAACATATTTACATGCTTATGTTAATTTTCTTTCATATGTGTGCAAGATTCCAATCTAAAATTCGATTAGCTAGAGTATCTGTAACTTGGTTTAATCTCCTAGGAACATGAAAATATGTAATATAATAAAAGTTTCGTTCTAAGAGACGTACCCTAAGGAATCGTCGGTGTAAAGTTGGATCATCAACCCGGTACACTCTGTTTAACTGAGACACAACCAGTTGAGCATCGAGATAGACCTGAAGATGAGAGATACCCATTGACAAAGCGTCACAAAGCAATTCAATAACTGCACTATACTCGGCGACATTTTTTGTGGTGTCACCTAAGCATATACCTCCGGAAGATAACAATTGGCCTTGAGGTGTGAAGATTACCCAAGCTACAGAGGCAAGCCTCCGAGTGTGCCAACTAGCACTATCTGCATACCCAACGAACACCTCAGAATCACTTGACATCTGCCATAGTGAAGAAAGATAATATCAACGACATGTGCATAACACTTAAAAGAAACTAAAAAGTAATAATACAAAGACTATACATTTGTTACAAAAAGTTACTCACAGTGACCTGCCTATGAGTAATACTTCTTGAGGTAGAGCCCATTTCTAGGCTCCGCTAAAGCATTCCCTTCAAAATAAACCAGACGATAGGCACCCTTTTTTAATACCTCTTTTATGATGAAAGGCCTGAACCACATGGGTTTGAATTTGCCTGCCCCCAGGGGGTCCTTATCTTGGTCATAGACCAGGACAAGGTCGCCTTCAGAGAAAATCTGAGGACGAACGGACCTATCATATTGAAACTTGACCTTATGTTTGTGAGCCTCGTTGGCCAGGGCCGCATCACGACGCTATTCATTGAGCTGCTCAAGGTATACTAACTGTTCTTCGAGTGGAGAAGTGTCCAACAATAATTGTACTGCCAATTTTAGAGACGGGATCTGACATTCAATGGGCAAGACTGCCTCCAGCCCGTAAATGAGTTTAAAAGGTGAGAAACTGGTTGCATTCTTAACAGATGTTCAGTAAGCCCATACTGTCGAGTATAACATCAAATGCCAATTTGACTTGGATGAGTTGATAGTTCACTGTAGAATAGTCTTAAGAGTTTTGTTTACAACTTCCACCTACCCATTGGCTTGGGGGTAGTAGGGTGATGAATTTTCTTTCCATAACCCAAGTTTTGATGTTAATTCGGTCATCATCTGATTCTGAAAGTGACTACCATGGTCAGTGACAATCTCCCTCGGGACGCTGAACCTTGCTATGATCTGGTTGAATAAAAAGAGAGTTGCAGTCTCTCCATCATCTTTAAATGTTGGCATAGCTTCAACTCACTTTGTGAAGTAGTCGACAACTACGATGATATAGTGATTCCCCTTGTTGAAGGGGGGTTGCATGTGTTGTAATCAATCCCCCACTTGGTGAAGGGACCAACGGTGATGACAAGAAACATGGGAGCGGGATGTGTCCTCATCTTCCAAGAGAAGATTTGGCACAAATGGCACTTCTTGACTGATTCGATACAATCTTTGATAAGTGTCGGCCAGAAGTAACCTGCTCGTAGAATCTTTTGGGTTGTTTCCAACCCAGACAAATGACCTCCACAAGCTCCAATATGGAAATTGTTAAGCATGATAAATGCCTCCTCATGAGTGAGACATCAGCGTAGGATGCAGTCTACACCCCTCCGATACAACGTATCATCGAGTATGAGATAATTCTTAGCCTGATGGTGTATACGTCGACGCTCATCACGAGAAGCAGAAGTGGGGCACTTCAAAGTCTGGAGATAGATAAGTATATCTCCATACTAGGGATCCGAAGATGTGATAAAAAACATATCTCCCTGAATAGGTGATTATTAAGGAACAACGTTACCTTCACAGAGCTTATTTTAGAAATTTCAACATGTACTGGAATGGATTCACGACAACAATGACGGTGGTCTTGCGAAATAGAATGTAATGACGGAACCTTGAACAACATGAATTGTTGCCAACACAATTTTTTTGATATGAGAATAATTGAGTTCCGGTCCTCCGAGGCCTCAGCTCAGGTAATAGATCATGTATTCTGAGAACAAGTCATCTTCCTGAACTAAAACCATGCCAATGGTTGACTCTGCTGCAGCCAGATATAATAAGAAATCTTTGTTATAGTTAGGTGGTCGGAGCAGAGGGGCAGTTGTGAGGGAATGTTTTAATGTGTCGAAAGAGCATTGAGCGGCATCGTCCCAGTAAAAAGGGACATCTTTCCTTAGTAACCGCATAAAGCCCTTGGTGATTTCGGCATAGTTGGCGATGAAGCGTCGTAAAAAGTTCATCTTGCCTTGTAGACTCTGAACTTGAAGGATTGTGCATGGAGGGGGCAACTGGATTATTGCCTCCACCTTGAGAGGATCAACCATGATCCCTGTTGTTGATACAATCAAACCTAAAAAACGTCTTGATGTTACATAGAAGCTGCACTTGTTTGGATTCAAGATAATTTGAAAGTAGCGACAACGTTCGAAGATAAGTCTAAGATTTGTGGGATGATCCGTTCTCTTGTGAAATCACGATGCTAAATCATCTAGATAGGCCTCAACTATATGCCTGAGGTCGTGGAAAGCAAAAGACATGGCCCGCTGAAAGGTTGCTCCAACATTTTTAGGACAAAAAGGCATCTTACGATATGTGAATGTACCCCAAGGACAAATGAATGTCATTTTGTGTTAGTCTTCGAGTTTGATTTGTATTTGATTATATCCCGAAAAACTATCCATGAAAGAAAAGGCTTTGCAACCAGCACATTCAACAATGATCTGATCGATGAATGGTGTTGGAAAATTATCTTTGGGACATGCCTTGTTCAAATCACGGAAATCGGTACATACCCGAATCGTGCCTTGTTTTTTATTGACCAGCACAGGATTTGACACCCATTGAGTCAAATGGATAGGATAGATAAAACCTGTCTTTAGCAATTTCTCAACCTCAACCTTAATGGTTGTTGTTTTCTTAGGATTAACTGGACGAAGCTTCTGTCGAACAGGCTTGGCATCAGGATACGTTGTAATCTCATGTTCAACTATTTTTGGATCAATACCTGGCATTTCCTCATAAGACCAGGCAAAAACGTCGCAGAATTATTTGAAAATATCTGTGTAGATTTGAATCTCTTCGGGGGAGCAGTCAGCTCCGACGAAAACATTCTCCACGATGCTAAGGTTTTAGGAGATATTGATCGGTATAGTTTCAACGATAGTTTCCATATTTCCCTCAACATTAAATTTCGTGTGTAGCTAGGAGATTAATAGGGCACGACTGATCTCCCGTCATAGTCACAGTGAATTCTCCTACTTTGATTCAGCTTAACTCTAGAAGAAAATATGATCTGTGATGAAGATCTTCCCAAGGTTTTTTCGGACTAGTCATTGCTTCGATTACTGCTTTGTAAGAAGGAAAGACTAGGTCTAACGAATCGGTGTTAGTGAGAGAACCCTGAGCCCAAATAGGCTCTAGAAGTGGATCTAACTCTTATGCATGAGTCAGATCAGTGTTAGCTAAATATTGTTGGACTAAAGATTACGCTACTTCAGCTGAAGACAAGGGCATGGACATGCCCGGGTACCTTATCTCATCCATCATGGCCGATGGGGAAGGAAGTATCCATGGATCCTCCAAGTAAGTCATGCAGAACGACGAAACTTGAAAAATCTCAACCTTATGGTTATTGGATATAAATTTGATATCACCGTGAGGGGGAGAGTAATCGAAGGTACCCATCAAGGATGGGCACAAACCAAATCCTACGTTGACGACACCTGGTTGAGGATTATCAATCATCAGGACTGTGGATGCCCCCAAAGTAGGGTCAGGTCTGGAGAAAGACAATTGATCGATGGTCACTATCCGACCCTCGTCTGGAAACAACAAGACCCAGAAAACTATAGAAACCACAGATTTCATAGCATAAGTCCAACTCCTTCCTAACAAGAGGTTATAGTTGAGAGGAGCATCAACTACCTCTACTTCGACACACACGGTCTTCCCTCCTAACTGCATGGGGAAATAAGGAACAATTCCATGTGGTCGGAATGAACGACCGTCGAAAGCGGTGAGGAGGGTAGGAGACGGAGACAAAACAGGTTGACCAATGGCCTTCCAACATGCCAACGACATAACACATGTTGAGGCGCCCTCATCAACCAACATGCGGAATATATTCCGAGTAAAAGTTTTCATGGGATAAGCCACTACTATCTGAAACGCTACGTGGTAAGGAAGACAAGGTTTTAAGTCAGTTGTATCCAACATGATTGTACCTGGATTACAAGTCTCGGTAGAGCCTGAAGTGGTTAACAAGGATTTCCTCTGAGAATGGTAGCTTTGGAGGACTTCCAAAGAAGACATCACACAAGGGGTTTGTGATAAATCTTCCACCACAGAGTAGTTCTGGGCGGCCCTTGCATTTGGGTTATGAGAAGCTTTTTTAAATTCACCTTTTGGAATGCGTGTCATTGTTTCACCCAACGTCTTCTCAATATGTAGAGGAAGAGAGGGGAGTTCAGCTTCTTTACCTTTCTCAGAAGTGCTTGGTTTACTATAGTCATGTGCTCTAGTTGATATAAAAGCATCATCTCGCACCATGTATACGTTCACGGATGCGGGGTTGTTCGCAGGCGGAGGGGGTTCTTGGCTGCCCCCTTCTGTGCTTGCCGAGGCTTGGGTTAGATTTTTCCCATGACGAAAGGGATTAGTCAACACAGTAGGCTATTGTTGCGTCACAAACTTTTGGGCCTCTGCAAGCCTAGGACACAGATGGGTCGGGTGGTCTTCCGTGCACAAGTTGCATGGATACCTTGCCTTCCGTTTCTCAGTGTTGTCCCCCCACTAGCATTATCGATAGGTTTTTTATCCCCCTTACCCTTATTTCATTGTTTTTTCTTCCCTTTAGGCTGTTGGGTGGCCTTTGGGTTAGTCGACTGCACTGTGTGTACCTCTGACATTTTGGTAGGGGGAGCAGCCAAAGCAATAGTTTGGCTAGCCGCTGTGTGTTGTATAGATAATTGTTGCAACTACTTCATCAATTGCTCAGCGGGCTTTGTTTGTGCTAAACCAACAATACCATCGGCATGTGGTCTAGCTCTCTATCTAGTTTTATCTAGTATTGAACGTGGTGCATTTGGCAAGATGTTGTATAATAAACCAGACTGAGAATAGATGAGCTCAAACTATTGATGGCATCTTCTTCGGAGAAAAATCCTGATGTCGCGACGTCTTTGGATAACTGCGGGACCAAAGACTTAAGGAACCAATCAAGTAGGAATGCTGGTGGGAATGGCACCTTGATTAAACTCTTCTGGCATCTCCATTCTTGGATGTGATCAGAGATATGGTCCATTGTTGTCTGTTTGAAATTGACCAGCAGCTCTGTTCCAGCGTCGTATCTCACAGGTAACTAAAAATGGTTTAGGAAAGCCATTGCCATCTCACCGAAGGAAGAGTATATTGAGCGATCGAGCTCAATGTACCATTTTGCGTCACTCCCAATGAGAGTACGTTGAAACAATAGCAACTGTACAGAGTCATATTTCAATGAGTTAGATGAGCACCAAAGATGGAAGGTAGTCACATGATCTCCTGGATCTTTGTTAGGCTTGGCTTCAAACTTTGGAATGTTCGAAGGCAACTTCGTCGGCATAGGAGGCCAACGCAGATCGTGACAAATGGGGTCATTCAACAACCTTGTCAAATCTGGCAAGTGCAAAGTCGCCAAGAAAGGTAGTTTGGGTTGTTGGTGATAACCTGGGAAAAAGGGGCCTGGAGTTTGACTGGCACCAAGTTGCCAGGAAAAGTTTGGCTGTTGGCCCAGATTCTGGTAGAAACCAGAGCCTTGGCCAGCGTATGGATTTTGTGTATGTGGAGACATCATCAGCTGATTTCCCAAATAGTACATAGATGGTTGAGCATGCATTATATTCGAAGGACTCTGGGAAGGATTTCCCCATGGTGGTCCCGTGAGGATGGGCATAGTAGTTTTTCTGGGGTTCCATTGATTGTGGAAAGAATTACCCCAGATTGGCATTCCGGATGCGAGAACGGATCCCTGCTCTAAATTCCAAGGTCTTTCTATGGAAGAAGTTCCTAGGTTTGCCCCCTATGTAGGAATAGTACCCTGCATAGGAGTAGATTGTCCAAAACTGGGATTGCCCCAAGTCGGGAAAGAGACTGATGAGAAAGTGTTGTTGCCAAACATTCTGCCTAAAGAAAATGGTGTTGAACCTACTGGCATGTTATGCGAAGGTGGTCCTTGACTCCTTGTTCCAAATAAACTATGGTATATAGGTTGCCCGACGGACTGCTGATGCGAGCCACCGATTGAAGGGGACGAAGGAGGGATATGGCCTCCTCCGTAAGGGAAAGCATTAAAAGGAGAAGGAGTGCCCCCTATGTGACCTTTCATAGGAGCACTAGATCTCCCTACCCCCAGACCTAAAGTTTGCAAAGTGGAGTAGGAAACTACAGGACTTGTACCCGAACTAGGCATCCCGTATGAGAATGGAGGGCCTGTCGCACTTGGTGTGAAAGGGGTTGTGGCCACCGCCAAAGATAGGATCAGACCACTGTGTGATGTAGAAGCAGTCGAGACCATGGTGGCTTAGACTGATGACGGTGGGTTAGGAGGTGAAAACCCTCCTGTGGGGACAACCGTAGTGGGAATGGAAGAATTCCCAGAGGGAGTAACAACATTTGTTTCCATTGCTGTGTGCAACATTGTCTGGCACTCGTAAAATTGGATTGGTATGATGAACGGTGCCAAGAAATCAGTGATTGGGGTTTCAACTGAGCCAAGAGCATGTGCTTCAAGGTCCAAAATGGTCGATTCCTCCGGGTGTTGGTCGGGAACAATTGCTTGTAACCCGGTCACTTCAAAAGACCCTTGTTGGTCTAGCTTTCTCCTCAATGGTGGTGGGGGTGGCTCTAGTGTAACCGGTGGCAGACCAAGAAGCCTTCATGACCGACGAAGCTTGTGATCCTCCACTGTGTGAGAAGATCAAAGATACTCTAGGGTAGTCTAAATTAAAAAAGTCCCTATACGATAAGACAAGCAAACACTAAACTAATTGGAAGAATACTTATAACAACCAACATTAGAGCAACTTACCAGTGCAAGTGAAACTTGAACATGGAAGCACCCTCTGGGTATACTCTGCAAAGCATGGCCTGATGTCTGTCCTAGGTACCGCAGTATACCTCCGTAGTCACCTGTGTATGTCCCTGAAATAGATAGGCAACTAGGTTTCCAGCGCGCAAACAATCACCAGGAGGGTACAGTCGAAAGTCGGGTAGACCACAATGAGCAGGGTATCGAGCCCAAAACCTGTCAAGGGTATCGAAAGCAAGTGGTCTGGAAGACAACTGAGGACCTCGAATGGATTCAAGACCCACGAAGCCCCATGGAAAATGAAATCAACGGAATCCCAAAACAAGCCCTCTATATGTGTTCTCCACTACAATTGGTCCAGCTTTGGAGGGGTTATCTCCGCTACCTTTTTGCATGCGACCTTGTGTTTATCCCCTGTGTTAGAGGGGGGTCCCAGCTAACTTTCATGACACTAGACTTAGACACTCCCTAACTCAGACTCCAATGTTTGATTTTAAATGGCCTTGAAGAATTTCCTCTCCAACCTAATCCAAGGCCCTAATCTTGAACTAGTTGGTGAACCCTACAAACATAAAAGTCTAGTAGATCTTAAATTTAGCGTTAATTTTATGTCTTTGTCTTATGTCAAGGGGTATGGAAGTGAAACTGATGATGTGTAATAGACGAAAGAAAAACATGAATAAAAAAGATGGAAACAAAACTTTTACTTAATGCAAAATTTCAACAACTTTTCAAAATAAATATTTTTAATTTTCTAATATTTTGGACAACAAACTCAAAAGAAATTTCACTTGACTACAAGCTACTTATGATCTAAGTAAACTGCAAAAACTTATGAAATAAATGACTTTTGCTTGGCTAATAATGCAGAAACACACTCTTCAACCAAACAAGAAAATGAAAAGAGATTTTTTATTTATTTAAATGCTTGATAAAGCAAAAAAGGAAAAATAACAACAAGCAAAAACCAAGAAAACAATTTTGGCCTAATCACAAATCGCAAAGAATCAAGTAAAAACTCACACACTAGCAATTCTTTTTAAATGACTCTCACACTTGTCTAAAAACCCTAAAAAATTCTTTTATTTTTATGACAACTTTTTAAATGAGAAAAAGCAAGCTAAGTGTAAGATTTATCCTAAGCTACTAACTGCTAAGACAAAGATTCAAACACCTAAGAGGAATAATTCTTATCAAGGGAAAGGATGACTGCCTTACCCTCAACAAAAGGTATATTGTACAAGCACGCGATTGTTAATCTAATAGCACGTGTGCGAACACATGTTGGATAGAGACATATGGCGTGTACATGCGGGATGACCTTGTACAGGCCGTGTGTATATCTAAACTCTGAGAAAAAATAAAAACAGACAAACCCACAACTGGGAAGAGACCATTGATATTGATAACCAGGATCCCTTGAAGGCTTGGACACTCTTTTTAACAGAAAAAAAAATAATGTAAGGAAAAATAATAAAGCAAAAACAATCTGAGATAAGACTGCAAACAACCAAGACTCAAACAAAATTCCAGAAAACCCTTGAGAATGTATGATTCTAATAGGGAAGAGGATGAATGCCTCCAAAATTCTCTGGACTCTACACACTACTGCTACTTCCTCAGCTAGCGTTCACACATGGGTTGTAAGAGAGTAGGGTGTGGGTACACGTGTGTAGACCTTATGTAGGCCGCATGTACCTCTATGGGTCCTGACAAACACAGTCAAACAAATCAGAGAAGGCTGGTATGGAAAACCAGACTCTCTGCTAGCTTAGAACTTACAGAAACTAAAAAAAAAAACCAACAAGAAAAACCAGTCTTTTTCTAAAAACTACCCAAAAACTAAACTTCCAGGAACCCTAGAGACTTCCCCAGTACGATCGCCAATTCTGTTGTGAGGGAAATCTAATTACGGACTAGCAAATAGGGTTAGACTTTGCATGCAGATATGACCTATAGAAAATATACTTTCTACCTTCGTCCCCACACTTAAATCCCATTTCTTTTTAGTAAATGCATGCCTAGATCAACCTACCTCGTTCCGGGCGTTTGATGTCGATCCTTGTTCACACTTGATTACTTGTTCACGGTTCTCCTTTCCAATGATGACCTGCATACAAGACAAGAAATGGCTACACATGCATACTACCTATAGAATAATGGGTTAGAAATTCAAACATGTACTTAGAAAATTATGAATAACTCATGAATTGGGATGGGAAAAGCACTTTCTTTATTACTTTGAATGAGTCAACTTACAAAAGTTGAGACCGGCCACCACTCCGTGAACCTGATCCTGGGCTCCTCTTCGACTGTCCTCCAACTGCTTTTCTTTGTATCTCCTTTAGCACAAGGATGGCTAAAGGGTTGGGACAATGGGAATACACAAATGGGCAGAGTTTCTTTGCTATATTTTTCCTCCTCCAAATGGGACCCCTACCCCTTCTTTTATAGGCTAGAAGGAGCTAGGTATTTGGACGAACCCTCGGCCATGCATGGCCAGGAGTTTTAGTTAACTCACCCATAGCTTTTGTGTTCCATTGGAAACTTTCCTTTTTTCATTCTTTTGTCAGTCCACGCAGGTTGTCTTAGGTTAGACAACGTGTACACGCATGCAGTAATGGAGTAGGGTGCGTGGGCCTTTATAAAAAAGGTTTTTTAAAGAGTTGTTCAGCAGTGCTTTGGAAAAGAAGGGATATGAGATGGCCTGATGCCAGTTAAGCATGTGTGGTGCAATTTAGGGTTATAACAGTGGTATTCTCAAAGATCGATTTGTGATCCGGGTATCATCAGTTAAGGATTAAGGAAGGCGATATCCCAAAAACTGTCTTTCGAACTCGGTTTGGGCATTACGAATTTGTCGTAGTATTCATGAGTCTCATGAACAACATATTTCGGAAGTACTTAGACCGTTTTTTACAAGTCTTTCTAGATGACATCCTCATCTATTCCAAGAATGAAAGAGAACATGAGGAACACTTGCGAGTGGTGTTTTTTTTCCTTAGGGAGAACAAATTGTATGGGAAGTTGTCGAAGTGTTCCTTCTTCCAGAAAGAAACCCACTATTTAGGTCATATCATTTCCGATGAAGGAATCTTTGTGGACCCAGAAAAGGTAAAGGCCATTATGGAATGGCTAGTGCTGAAAAATGCCCATGAGGTGAGAAGCTTCATGGGGCTAGTAGGTTATTATCGAAGATTTGTGGAAGGATTCTCAAAAATAGCAAAACCCATCACCACTTTGTAGTGCAAGGGGGTCAGGTATGAATGGACAACAGAATGTGATAATGCATTCATTGAGCTTAAGAGGTTACTAACTAGTGTGCCAATTCTATGAGTGTAGGATATGGAAAAGGACTTCACAGTCTGCACGGATGCCTCGAAGCAAGGGTTGGGGGTTGTGCTAATGAAGAATGGAGGAGTGATAGCTTATGCGTCAAGGAAGTTGAAGAAACACGAAGATATTTATGCCACTCATTATTTAGAGTTGGTAGTTGTAATGCTAGCTCTAAAACTTTGGAGGCACTATCTTGTGGGGAAAAACTTTGAGCTCAAAATAGACCATCAAAGTTTAAAACATCTCTTCACTCAAAGGGATCTGAATGCCAGGCAAAGGCGATGGAGTGAGTACGATTTTGGTATTTCGTACATCAAGGGGAAGGAAAATGTGGTCGTAGATGCCTTGAGTAGGAGGCCACATGTCTTCTCCTTGGTACCCTTAAAGGTCAATTTGAGGGAATGTGTTTGACGCAACTCCAAGGAGACAGTTGGTATTTAAATGTTACTTCAAACCTCCAGAGTGGGAGGCATTTAGATCCAAAGTATGAAGGACATAGTCTGGAAGCAGATGGAATGTTAAGATATCGAGGAACGATGTACATCCCTGAAGATGGGGATATTCAAAGCATCATACTAAAGGAAGCCCATAGAGCACTTTATTGTGCGCATCCAGGTGTGAAGAAGATGTACGCAGACATGAGGAAGCTTTTCTTCTGGGTAGGCATGAAGCGTGATGTAGTCCATTTCATCGCTAAATGCCTAGAGTGTCAACAAGTGAAAGTCGACCACCATCATCTGGCAGGCCTCCTACAACCACATGATGTTCCTATGTCCAAGTGGGAAGTCATCTCTATGGATTTTGTTGTGGGGATGCCACTCACATATCATAGACATAATGCCATTCTTGTGATAGTGGATAAGTTAACCAAGAGTGCTCATTTTATTCCAGTTAGAGACACTTATGATGTCACTGATGTGGCATGTGTGTTTGTAAGTGAGGTTATCCATTTTCATGGGATACCTAAGAAGATCATTTCAGATAGGGACTCCAGATTCACTTCTAGGTTTTGGACAAGTTTGTAGTCAGCATTGGGGACTCAATTGAACTTAAGCACAACTTATCATCCTGAAACAAATGGGAAAAATGAGAGAGTAAATCAATTCAATGGAAGACATGCTTAGGATGTATGTCATGGATAATCAAACCCATTGGGAGAAGTACCTACCTTTGGTAGAGTTTGCCTACAATAACAGTTTTCATAGCTCCAATGGAATTCCACCCTATGAAGCTCTGTATGGAAGGCCATGCATAACACCATTGAGTTGGGAAATATTAGAAGGCTGAGTAATAGTTGGGCCAGAATTGATTCAAGAGATGGAGGAACAGGTGATTCAGATTAGGAGGAGACTGAAGGAAGCACAGGAT
Organism: Picea engelmannii; assembly: GCA_009831015.1. Classification (NCBI taxonomy): domain Eukaryota; kingdom Viridiplantae; phylum Streptophyta; class Pinopsida; order Pinales; family Pinaceae; genus Picea; species Picea engelmannii. The sequence continues at coordinate 571,304 of ML776748.1, read as the reverse complement.
AGACAACAAAGTTATGCGGATGCACACAAGACCGACCGAAGTTATGAAGTGGGAGACTAGGTTTTCATTCGTATCAGGCCTAATAAGAGTACCATATGGTTCGGGAAGGGGAAAACGTTGTCACCTCGATTTATAGGACCGTTCAAAATC
>ML776748.1:526202-554745 GCA_009831015.1 Picea engelmannii | reverse complement strand
TTCCGGGGTTTCGAGACCTGCAAGTCCCGATGCCTGGTGTCTCGGATCTCCGATACGGATGATCGTGCGACACGTGTCCTTCTTCAGACGGACGGCTCAGATTAACTCTCGGGGTTTCGAGACTTACGATGACATTATGTTTACGTCCATGGAATTCGCGATTTCCCGATTCGCGATGTGCTTTAGCCCTCCTGGCTGAGCCTTGGTCCATGTGACCGTTACCCGTGACCGCCTCCTTATCTCTGACAGCTGGCCTCCACTTATCGGGGTTTCGCGGATCGCGATTCTGAATTGCACAAAACTCTTGTCAACGGGATCCCCGATTTCTCGATGAACAAAATGCCGATGGCGCCTTGATCTTCGACACCTGTCCCTCAGTTGGACGGTCCCGATCCCTTTGGGATTTCGAGGCTCTCGATGTCAATTGACTTTGTCATTCCAAAGTCCCGATCCCCGATACTCCATTTAGATAATCAACGGTCCAGATCACTTCTAGCTCGACGACTCAGATTACATCGCAAAATCGCATATCGTGATTTCAGAGTTTCTGTTGTAGTGTGTTCTTGACATATCAAAGTCCCGATCGCCGATGCCTCTGCTGAAATCACACGTGGTTTGACACGTGTTAGATCTTGCCACGTGTCACTCAGATTTGTGAATTGCATGAGCCTAAAGTGTTAGATCTGCCTGACACCTGTCATCTTCTGATTGTGCCACGTGTCCCTGGGTGACGTGGTCTACCGACATGAGTTGGATCAACGGTCTAGATGCAATCTTGGCTCAACGGCTGCGATTTCATTGCGAAATCGCATATCGCGATTTTGGGGTTTTCGTTGTCATTGTTCACGAGCCTCGTGAAACTCTGATTCCCGATTCTCCGATGAAGCCTCCCGGCTACCACGCGTCCATACGAATGAACGCTCCAGATCCCTGCTTGATTTTAACGGCTGCGATCATATTGCGAAATCGCATATCGCGAAATCGGAGTTTTCGTTGTCAAGTGTTCTTTGCATTTTCAAATCGCGATCCCCGATTCTCCAATGGCTTATCTCCCTCGCAGCTTATGCATATCTGACAGCTGTCGGGGTTTGCTTCCAATCTGATGGCTGAGATCACTTCTTTTCTACACTTAACTCCTACGCTTAACATCTGCGCAGCTTCTCCCGATCCAACAGCTGTCGGGATTTCCGAGTGAGATCCGACGGTTCGCCATCAATGACAATCATATGCTAACTGTTACACATTTCCAACAATTAGTTTACTTTTTGCAATGCTACCTCCAGTGCATGAAACTTCTTTGCCATTTTTGCTGTTGTTTCCTTTGCCTGCACATTATTCTATGACAATGTCTCCACATCCTATGTTGTCATGTTCTCTTTCAACACTTCCTTGCTTTTTGCATGTGTCTGTGCTAGTATTCCTTTTTTTGTTTTCATTTCCTATATCATTCTTTCGGCCTCTTACTATAATGGATCCAATTATGTCTTCCTTGCTTGTTTTTCTCCTTGTACTTCCTTTACCTTTTCCTACAGGTTTTTCATCTATTGCGTGGTCCTATGTCTCAGGGATATGACCATTGTCTTCTACCTCTTCTTCAGGTCCTGAACTACAATTTTCAGTTTTTCCTCTCTCTCCTCCAACTGTTGGATCCTCTCATCTTCTTCTAGGATGGTCCAAATGTTTGTAGTCCTATCATACAATTCTGCGACTTCTTTTGATTCCTGCACTATTTTATCTATATCCACAATATACTCCTACTCTCTCTATTCCCTCACCTATGGGGGTGTCCTTGGAGTCAATTTTTCTACTAACTCTTCTATCTTCTTCTTATATCTCTCCATGGTCTGCGCAATCTTTTGTATATTTTCTTCTGCTGTGATCTTTGGTTCCTGCACGCAATCTGGTATCCTACTATATACTTTTGCGAGTCACTTCTCTAGATTATTTGGACATTGTTTCTCCTCTTCCTTCTACAGTGTGATTTTCTCACAAGTGACCTGCAATATTTCCTTAACCCCCCTACCTATATCTAGGTTGGTGGCATCCGATTTAGCTCTAGACTTGACTTACTGCATCATACTATCATGTAACCCATATAATGCCTTTGTAGTTATGTGTGCTAGTACCAACTTGAGATGTTCTATTTCTTTCAACTATTTATGTGTTGTGTTACCATCTACTTCCAACATGTCCCTTATGACCATAAACCTGTCACTTCCCTTTACCACTATCTGTGTTGTCTCTTCTTGTTCTTTTTGGACTAGTGCTTCTTGTGCTTTCTGTACTGGTGCTTCCTGTGCTCTTTCTTTCTGCTGTGTTGTATAATGATGCAATGTACTTATTTGCAGCCTCTATAGAATGTCATGCACTTATAATAACTTCTCCATAATTTCCTCTCTTTGTACTTCTGTTGCAAGTACTACATTCTCCCCTATGTCTTGAACTTTGTCTGTGACAAATTATGCATTGTCTTCTATAATAGTGAGTACTGGGGGATTCTTGTGGTACTTCATATTCTTCTTTATTTATCTCTCCTGTGTTCTAGTCTTCTTCTTGGTTAGAGTTGTGGCTTGTTCCTCAGTTTTCTTCTTTTCTGTTTGGTCATCCTGTACCTCCTTCTTCTGAGAGTTACTTTTCATTACCTATTCTTATTTCACTTCTTCCCTTGACACAATGTCTTTTTTCCTTCTTTTATTTACTGTTTCACTACTTCCTGATGTTTGACTATGCTCTTCAACCTTCCTTATATTTTTTGCAGGACTACCTATCATATTTGTTGGGCCTACTTCTTCTTAGATTTTGTTCATTTCTTATGTGTTGTTGGAACTTTCCACTATGTAGGCCAGTCCTTTACTATCCATTCTATTTCTTCCTACGTTGTGCAATACCTCATTTCAAGCCACTTCTTCATTGGATCTCTTCTAGCCTAAATCCACATGTGGTGCCTTGAAGCCTTAAAATTGGCAATGCCTTCATTTTCCTTTACTACTCCAATAGATATTATCCACATGTTAGATTTCTTCTATTGCATATCTTCCAGGAACATTGCAAATACAATGCAGTTCACTTGGTGGTTCTTAGTGTCTTTTTCCTACCATAAGGTTACATGTCGCGCTGCATAGTGTTACACATTATTTTGGTCACCCAAGTGATCAACTGATGACATGTGCTTAAATCACTTCCATGATCCCTAAAAATATTAAAAGACACCGTCTCCAAGAGAAAATCAGTTTTCTTTTCCTCCTTCAAAAACTATGACAAGGAAGATCATCGCACCCTGCTCTATGTTTGTGGTGCAACAATGCTTGATCATCACATTCTGCACCAAATATCAACCGCAAAATCTTCGCAGGATGCTTGTGCATAGGGTGCGACGATGCTTAAGTAAAAGAAAAGTCAAAATTCACGAATGTTCTAGAAGGGAATCTTCTAGAATATGAGGTGGCCTCCGATCGGTTTGGATCTTACTCGCTTCTATGATTTAGTGGGATCATCCTAATATCCTCATCCATCCCTCTTTCACCCTATATAAAGAAGGGATCTCTCATGGAAAAGGCTAAGGTTCACATATGCATGAAGAGTTATGCTACAGATTATACTTGAGATAGCTTTTCTTTAGCTCTCTAAGTCAAATTATGGATCTTCTCCATCAATGGATTGGAGAAAAGGTTTGTGTGTGTTGGAGCAAAGAGCCAATGAAATGGATCTTGCAACATCAAGGCATGGGTTGTATTATACACTTTCCATTTTAATATAATTCATCAATACATTTCTTCCCTATAAAGGTGTCTTGGCTTTTATTGTATAACTCCTTGATCTTATACATATAATTCATTGGAATATGAATATATATATATATATATATATATATATATATATATATATATATCTTTGTTCTCTCTCTCTTTGTTGGTTTGTGATTCTTAAACATTTTCACCATTCCGCAAATCCAAATATGGAGTGACAAAGATGACACTAGCGAGGATCAAGCATCATTTAAGAGGTATTTCACTCATTCCTCTCTTAACTAGTTTTATGACAATGAAGTCTAAGGTGAAGTTTGTATTATGTCTTGTTTTGTTCTAGCTTCTTATGGAAGTTAGGGAGATTATATTGTGGTGCTACGACGATCTGAAAGTGCAGGTAGCCCCCAAAAATCGACCCAAACTCAACAAAAAGCCAGTAAAAACAAAATTTGAAACCATGAAAAGATAAAGAAGCAGAATATTACCTTTTTGACGAAGACAGTTTGCAAAATGATCCACTAGGCGCTCCAGAATCAACAGTTGAAATTTAGGAGAAAAGAAGGTTTTGGGTCATTATTTGGGTAAATTTGTGAATGAAATGGTAAAAGGGTTGTTTTGGCCTATTTTATTGTTTTTTACTATATTTTATTACAAAATTAAATTATTTTTTATATTTTACCCATGCCCTAAAGTCTAACCAACTTTATGAAGTGTTTCCTATTGTAGATTAAAAGGTATAAGGATGAGACGTTTGACAAGGGTCCACTATTTTTTATGGTTTTTGTGTGTTTTTATTATGTACATATGCTTTTAGGGATTTTTAGGAAAAACTCCGAGCACAGTCTTAATTCTTTCTCACGCTCGTGAAACCATGAGAATGCAATCGAGTAATATTTTGTCATTTTTTTGAACTCACATTGGTAATACAAAAAATGAAACCTATGGAGTATCCTTTAAGCTCTTTTCAAGCTCCCTAAACATGAAAACATAGCCAAGCAACCTTGTTCTTTTAACAATCGTAAAAGTATTTGAAGAAAACGTCTAATGAGCGATAGGTTATCTCTTTTTTGGTCTCATCAAACTAACTTACAAAAAAGGACCTTTTGGAGTTCTCTTTAAGTGTTTTTCAAACTCTCTAAAAATGAAAAACCCCTAAGTTTTTTTTCTTTGGACTCGCTAAACAAGCATCGAAAGACCCATATGGGATCGAACCACTCTTTCTTAGGTTTCGTTAAAAATACGCTGAGGGACTCATCTGAAGGATGAGCTTACATCAAAATCATATGTTATCCTCCCCAATCTTACATAAAAATAAAGAGGTACTCACCAGAAATGGTGGGGGGAAATTGGGAAAGAAATGTGTCGTATTTGTGTTAGTGATAGTAATAGTCACTCTTGAACATGACACCCCCCTTCATCACTGTATCTGGGTTGGGAAATCCATTTGTCTCTCGTTTGACCATCTACAAGTTCATGTGTTGGGTCCTCCTTTGAGTCAATGCTGCTAAGACAATTTCCATTTAATTCATATGTTCAAGATAAGTCCAACCTAAACAAGCCTTCTATTGAGTCATCCATCTACAGTTATAAATTTTCTACCATGTCGGTCTCTCGTGAGTCAGTTCTGAATCACAACATACTCTGATCTACCTCAAATATGTTACATGTTTCATGTCATTGACGGGAGATACATCAAGGCCTTCCTTTGATGAGTATTTTCCTATCAACTTCAACTCATTATCCAGGAACAAGACTTAGAAATCACATTGGTACCTTGGAGCCTGTATGCCTCAATGGCAGGTTTCCTCGCTTTCAACAGTGGGTTCACATCATTGAACCCTGATTGGAATATTCCATCAAGTGTTTGACTTCAACTCATTTATTCACACTCATTGAATTGTACTAGGATTACCTTGGGATTCATTGACATCGATGGTGATTTCCCTCACACTTGTTAACAATTTTCATTAATGACCGATAATCAAGTGGTTTCTTCTATGTTCGACTTCAACACCTGTAATCACATGGCTAGATTCGTACTTAGAGGTGATGGAAATGAAGAACCTAGATCTCATCATATTGGTCCAAGTTGTGATGGAGTATTTATAAGTTTGTACTGACACATAGATCCACTATGTATGTCTCGTGTCTATGTCCGAATTTTAATTCTTTTAGAACATAGATCCATAGTGTATTTTTGGTGGCTATGCTAAATCATGATGACATGGATCCACAATGTATGTTTAGTGGCCATGACTCACTTGAAACTTATTATTAGAGTCACTTGTAGTATGATTATGGGAATGTCTACCTCAGAAGATGGTATGTTATTATGCAGATGCTTGATTGTTTGCAGGTTCCCGATCGAGGCACTCCTTATTTTTGACACACACATTCTACAAAGTATTTCAGTTGTCACAGGTTCCAACTTCATGCTTTGGGGGGAATTCTGTTACACATTATTTTGGTCACCACAGTGATCAACTAATGACATGTGCTTAACTCACTTCCATGTTCCCTAAAAATATTAAAAGAGAGTTTCTCCAAGAGAAAAGTAGTTTGCTTTTCCTCCTTCAAAAAATATGACAAGGAAGATCATCGCACCCTGCTCTATGCTTGGGGTGCGATGAAGCTTGATGATCGCATTCTGCACCAAATATGGACTATGACGTCGTCACAGGCTTTCTGTGCATATGGTGTGATGATTCTTAAGAAAAATAAAAGTCAAAATTCATGAATGTTCTATAAGGGAATCTTCTAGAAGATGAGATGGCCTTCGATTGGTTTGGATCTTACTCACTTATCTGATTTAGTGGGATCATCCTAATCTCCTCATCCATCCCTCTTTCACTCTATATAAAGAAGAGATCTCTCATGGAAAAGGATAAGGTTGAAAAGGCTAAGGTTTGCATATGCATGGAGAGTTCTGCTATAGATTATACTTAAGATATCTTTGCTTTAGCTGTCTAAGTCAAATTGTGGAACTTCTTCATCAAGGCATTTGAGAAAAGGTGTGTGTGTTGGAACAAAGAGCCATTGAAAGGGATCTTGCAACATCAAGGCATGGGTTGTATTCTCCACTTTCCATTTTAATATAATGCAACAATACATTTATTCCTTATAAAGGTGTCTTGGATTTTATTGTATAACTCCTTGATCTTATACATAGAATTCATTGGAATATATATATCTTTGTTCTCTCTCTCTTTGTTGGTATGTTCTTCTTAAACAGGTTCACCATCCCACAAATCCAAGTATGGAGTGACAAAGAAAACACTAGTGAGGATCAAGCGTCATTTAAAAGGTATGTCACTCATTCCACTCTGAATTAGTTTATATGACAATTAAGTCTAAGGTGAAGTTTGTATTCTGTCTTGTTTTGTTCTAGCTTCCCGTGGAAGTTAGGGATATTAGTTTGTGTCCGCACTTACCTATTTGTCTGATAACACATAGAATTTCCCTTTTCTTTCTAGAAAGGATATGGATTTAGGTTCCTACAAGACTATAAATGTTATCAATATCAAAAACCAAGAATAATGGAATTATGTCCCATTATCCTATGCATCCTTGTAGTCGATCAAAAGTTGGTTCAATAAATAGGGCATCCAGCTAAATATTATACCCTTTGTGCATTACGCAACTACTGCTATGACTCCTATTGGATCCTCTTCCTTTCTACACTTCCTCAAGATTTTACAGTCCATAAGCTTCATGGAAAACCCTGTCGTAGGGTTTTTGATGTCCTTTATCACTATACCCTTGTTTCCTCAATTTTTCTTGAAATGCACTTTGAATTCTTCTACAATCTCCTTGTCCCTTGATTTGTTGTCTAAGTATTATTATATTTTTATGCCGCTGGTTGGAAACATTTGGTTTTCGCTATGATGTCTACATCTATATGGAATGGCTTGTCCATCCACATTATTCCTCCATGTACCCTTGCTAGCAGTTGTTTCACACAATGGTTGATCCAGATTATTTTCGACACAAAATGAGAGAAGAGATATAATAAATAAATGTACAAAGATATCTCATATATCCAATAATATAACAAAAATATATTAGAGATGAAACATAAACACATATATACATTAATACACAATTTCTATTAATGAGCGAAATGTACAAAACTATAGAAATACATAGTGAAAGACTCGCTAGAATGGTGGTAGCTTATCTCTGAGAAGCGATGTGACATCTACTCACATTTGAAAGAAGATGATTACAATGAGGCTCTAAAGGCCTTTTTGACATAAATAAAATCCAAAACCATAATCCCAAAAGATGAAAAAGCAACAGTTTTGTGGACCCCGTTTTGGGTAGTTTGGTGTATCAACTTCCTGTGGGTGTATCTTTGGCATATGATCTCCATTTTGGGTGCACGATAACTCATTGGGAATGTATCGTCGATGAGATTCATTTTGGGGGCTCAATCAGAGCCTTCACATAACATTGAGGTGCTATATCCCAAAAAAACTTCATTTAGGCCCTCAAAATGGCCCCTAAAGTTTAGAAACCAAAAAACTGCTAAGAATAGTAAATTGCCAAAAGACTGTTTTAAGCCAGTTGGAACATGTGGGTGGCCACTGATATCCACATGGATCAATACTTCCTCCTGAGGAAGAAAGGGTATCTATTGTGTTGAGTGCCCTGGGGTGAGGGAAAATCATTTTCTAAATCTACATTTTGATGAGTTGCTTTCCTTGCTGGAGAAGTTGTGATGCTTGGCTTCTTCAAGACTGTCACAAACCTGAGGCTCTTAGGGTTGGAAATTTTTAACTAGTCTGGCTACATGATATGACTATGTGAAAAAGGAATCCTTGTACAATCTTGTTGATCTGATTCTGCTAGACATAAGGTTCTTGGAATGAGGCTGCAGTGGTTGCGGTGTTCTTTTGTTCACCTTTTGAATAGACTGTGAAGAAGATGAATTTTGTAGTATGAGGTACTACCTTGCGACACTATTTAGGTGGGACAGTAGTTGGAAATACCTCTGTTAATATGTAGAGATGACCCCCCAGAGTAATAATGACACTACAGGGTAGAGACTCATAAATAGCATGGCGCTTCCACATATATTGCTGGACTAAAAGAACATCACAAACATCCAGCAGGGAAACATCACATAATACCTCATCCTTGAAGGGTCGGATGTCGTATGAAAATAGACACTGCTAGCTGACATGGAGATATCATCCATGGATAATTCAACCAATGTTGTATGGCTACAGGTGTGGTGTTGTCGACAATCCAAATTGTTTGACGACCTCTCCTGAGGTGAGGTTTTTTTGCCTTATGTTATCAAAAATGAAATGCAACGAGGTTCCCTTCACACACATATATGAATGTAAGAGGCACTCCCCCTCTTTAGGATTTGCTGGCTCTTCCATTTGATTTGTTGCGATTGCAACAATAGTAGTGGGGTCCACGTCAATTATCTGTCTTCTGCCAGTGTTTTTTGAATTAGATTCTGAATTTGAGTTCATATATTTTTGTTTTATCTCGACCACCAATGACTGTTTTGAGCGAAATTCATCGGTTTTGTGCCAAGATATTTTGTGGTAATCACACCACTTTCCAGTGTCCTTGTTCATATTTTCGTGACCCTTATTTTCATGTGGCTTAGACTGGTTTTCGAGAAGTTATTTTTTAGGTTCATCTTTATCATACTTAGGTTGTTGCAAATTTGCAGACCCAGACTCCTGTTTCTTCTGGTGCCTAACTTTCTGCTTGATTTTGACAACATATTGATAGGTAGCTCCTAGCAATGAGATGTCCAAAAAATCCATTTCAGTTTGGATGTACCTATGTAGAGCCCCACAATATTTCATAACCAAATGCTACTTAGAATATTTGATACCCATCTTGGTGCAAAAGGTATGGAAGGTATTGGTGAACTTCAACACTTCTTGGCCTCTCTCTTGATGCAGTGTGGCCCATCTCATGTACTCATCATCATAGTTACCAACAGGGTAATATTGTTCCTTGACCACATCGAAAAAACAATACCAAGTGGGATCGACCCCATATATTCCATATTCCTTTGTGGAACTTTTCTCCCAGTAAGTTTCCCACCAATGTTTGACATGGGGGATATCCTTAAGGAGTGCAAAGGTGATCTTTTCCTTGTCGAAAAATTGTGAACAAAGAAATAAACTTCTAGCAGATTTAACCATTTTTCTAGGGAATTCACATCTATCTTCCCTTCAAATACGAGAATGTAAAAATTAACTTGTACCTTGAAAGTTGAGGTTCCTCCAAAGTGGCCTCTTGATGAAGACACGCCTGCTATTATCACCAGATGCTGAAGGATGTGGGAAAAATTCTCCATCATTTCGTCCCTCTGTCGCATGAGAGCTTGCTCAAGCAACAAATTAATAGAATCTTTTTCTTCGTCACTTTTCTTTTCTTTCACCATCAAGGGTTTATTGGGCGTGAAAGAGCTATTTTCCTCAAGAAAGACAAGATCGAGACCCAACTTTCTATACTCAGACCTCGTTGAGGACATGCACTGAAAAATGATCAAGAGCGGCCTTCTCTGATACCACTGATCCATAATATTTTTGGCACAAAATGAGAGAGGAGATATAATAAATAAATGTATAGAGATATATGAGATATCCAATAATACAACAAAAATATATAAGAGATGTAGCCATAAACACAGAGATACAATAACACACAATTTCTATTAATGAGAAAAATGTACAAAACTGTAGAAATACAGAGTGAAAGACTCGCTAGAATAGTGACAACTTATATTTGAGAATAGATGTTACAGATACTCACATTTGAAATAATATGATTACAATGAGGCTCTGAAGGCCTTTTTAACATAAATAAAATCCAAAACCCTAACACCAGAAGATGAAAAACCAATAGTTATGCAGACCCTGTCTTGGGTAGTTTGGTGTATCAACTTCTAGGGGGCGTAACTTTGGAATATGATCTCCATTTGGGGTGAAAGATAGCTCGTTGGAAAGGTATCATTGAGGAGATTAATTTTGGTGGCTCAACAAAATCCTTCATATATTATTGAGATTAATTTAGGTCCTCAAAACTGCTAAAAATTGTAAATTGTCAAAAGATTGTTTTAAGCTAGTTGGAACATGTGGGTGGACACAAATATCCACCTGAATCAATCCTTCCTCTTTAGGAAGAAATGGTCTCCATTGTGTTGAGTTCCCTAGGGAGAGGGAAAAGTGTTTGTTGAATCTACATCTTGATGAGATGCTTTCCTTGTTGGAGAAGTTGCGCTACTTAGCTTGTTGAAGACTGTCACGAACCTGACGCTCGAAGGGTTGGACCTTTTTAACTATTCTGGATACAGGAGATGACTGTGTGCATAAGGAATCCTTACGCAATATTGTTGAACTACTTCTGTTGGAAAGATGGTGCTTAGAATGAGGCTGTAGTGGTTGCGATGTTCTTTTGTTCACCTTTTGAACAGACTGTGAAGAAGATGAATTTTGTAGTATGAGATAGTACCTTGCAACACTCTTTAGGTGGGATAGTAGTTGGAACTACCTATGGTATTATGTAGAGATGACCCCCCAGATTGATAACGACACAATGGGGTCGAGAATCATAAATAGAATGGTGATTTCACATATATGGCTAGCCTAAAAGAACATCACAGACATCCAGCGGGGAAACATCACATAATACCTCATCCTTGAAGGGACGGATGCCATATGAAAATAGACACTGATGGCTGACATGGAGATCTCATCCATGGAGAAGCCAACCAATGTTGTATGGATATGGGTGTGGTGTTGTTGACAATCCAAACTATTTGAAGACCTCTCTTGAGGTGAGGTTTTTTTGGCTTTCGCTATCAACAATGAAATGAAATAGGGTCCCCTTCACCCACATCTATGAATGGAAGAGGCACTCCCCCTCTTCAATACCTGTTGGCTCTTCTAGTTTATTTGTTGTGATTGTGACAATAGAAGTGGGGTCTGCGTTGATGATCTGTCTTCTACCAGTGTGTTCTGAATCAGATTCCTAATTTGGGTTCATACATTTTTCTTTGATCTCGACCATTAATGATTTTTTTGAGTGACATTCATCAGTGTTTTTCCAGGGGATTTTGTGGAAATCGCACCACTTTCCAGTGTCCTTATTCATCTTTCCATGACCCTTCTTTTCTTGTGGCTTAGACTAGTTTTCAGGAGGTTGTTTGTTAGGTTTTTCTTTATCATACTTTGGTTGTAGTGGATTTTTAGAATCAGACTCCTAGTTGTTCTGGTGCCTAAATTTCTACTCAATTTTGACAACATATCGATAGGAAGCTCCCAAAGATGATATTTCCAGAAACTAAATTTCAGTTTGGATGTACCTGTGTAGAGCCCCATGATATTTCATAACCAAATTCCACTCAGAATATTTTATACCCAACTTGCTGCACAAGGTATGGAAGGTATTGGTGAACTTTGACATTGCTTGGCCCCTCTCTTGACACAACGTGGTCCATCTCATGTACCGGTCATCATGGTTACCAACAAGGTAATATTGTTGCTTGACCACATCCAAAAAAAATCCCAAGTAGTCTCGACTCCATATATTACAGATTCATTTGTGAAGTTTTCTCCCAGTAAGTTTCCCACCAATTTTTGACATGGGGGAGAGCCATAAGGAGTGTGAAGGTGATATTTTCCCAATCGAAAAATTTGTGAACAAAGAAATAACCTTCTAGCAAATTTAACCATTTTTTTAGGGCATCCTCACCTATCTGTCCTTCAAATATGGGAATATAAAAATTAACTTGTACCTTGAAAGGTGAGGTGCCTCCAAAGTTGTTGCTTGATGAATACACACATGTTTTTATCCATAGACACTGAAGGATGTGGGAAAAAATCTCCATCATTTCGTCCCTCTGTCACGTGAGAGCTTGCTCAAGAAACAAATTAATAGAATCTTCTACTTCGTCTCTTTTCTTTTATTCCACCGTGGAGGGTTTCTTTGGAGTGCGAGAACTATTTTCCTCAATATATACAATCTCGACACCCAACTTGCTATACTTGGGCCTCATCGGGGACATGCACTGAAAAACGATCAAGAGCAGCCTGCTCTGATATCACTGATCCAGATTATTTTCGGCACAAAATGAGAGTGGAGATATAATAAATAAATGTACATAGATATCTAAAATATCCAATAATATAACATAAATATATCAAATATGCAACCATAAAAATAGAGATACAGTAATAAACAATTTCTATTAATGAGCGAAATGTACAAAACTATAGAAATACAGAGTGAAAGACTCGCTAGAATGGTGTCAGCTTATCTCTAAGAAGAGATGTGATGGATTCTCAAATTCAAAAGAATATGATTACAATTAGGCTCTAAAGGCCTTTTTAACATAAATAAAATACAAAACCCTAGCCTAGGAAGATGAAAAACCAACAATTTTGTGGAACCCGTTTTCGATAGTTTGGTGTATTAGCTTCCCAGGGGCGTAACTTTGGCATACGATCTTCGTTTGGGGTGCACGATAGATAGTTGGAAAGGTGTCATCGAGGAGATTCATTTTGGGGGATAAATTAGAGCCTTCAATTATTATTAAGGTGATATATATCGAAAAATTCATTTAGGCTCTCAAAATGGCCCCGGAAGTTTAGGAACCGAAAAACTGCTAAAAATAGTAAATTTCGAGAAGACTGTTTTAAGCCAATTGGAACATGTGGGTGGCCACCAATATCCACCTGGATTAATCCTTCCTCCTTAGGAATAAATGGTCTCCTTTGTGTTGATTTCCCCAGGGAGAGGGAAAAGCGTTTTCTAAATCTGCATCTTGATGAGTTGCTTGCCTTGCTGGAGAAGTTGCACTGATTAGCTTGTTCAAGACTGTTACGAACCTAAGGCTGAAAGGGTTGAAATTTTTTAACTAGTCTAGCTACATGATATGACTGTGTGCATAAGGAATCTTTGCGCAATATTGTTGACCTGCTCCTACTGGAAAAAATGTGCTTGGACTGATGCTGGAGTGATTGCGGTGTTCTTTTGTTCACCTTTTGAACATACTGCGAAGAAGCTGAATTTTGTAGTATGAGATACTGCCTTGCGATGCTCTTTAGGTGGGAAATTAGTTGGAACTACCTATGGTATCCTGTAGAGATGACCCCCCAGAGTAATAATGACACTACAGGGTTGAGAATAATAAATAACATGGTGCTTCCACATATATGGCTGGCCTGAAAGAACATCACAGACATTCAAAGGGGAAACATCAGATAATACCTCATTCTTGAAGGGCTGGATTTTGTATGACAATCGACACTACTCGATAACATGAATATATCATATCTAGCGAAGCCACTCGATATTGTATGGCTATGGGTGTGGTGTTCTTAACAATCCCAATTGTTTGATGACCTCTGTTGAGATGAGGTTTTTCTGGCTTCCTCTATCAACAATGAAATGCAACGGGGTCCCCTTCACCCACACCTGTGAATGGAAAATATGCTTCACCTCTTCAGGATTTGTGGGTTCTTTTGTTGATTTATTGTGATTGCGACAATAACAGCAGGGTCTGCGTCGATGATCTATCTTCTGCCAGTGTTTTCTAAATCAGATTCTAAATCTGGATTCATATCTTTTTCTTTGATCTCGTCCACCAATGATTGTTTTGAGTGACATTCATTAGTGTTGTGCCAGGAGATTTTGTGGAAATCACACCACTTTCTAGTGTCCTTTGTCTTTCCATGACCCTTCATTTCCTATGGCTTAGACTGGTTTTTAGAAGGTTGTTTGTTAGGTTCATCTTTATCATACTTTGGTTGTTTCAGATTTGCAGACCTGGATTCCCGTTTGTTCTGGTTCCAAAATTTCTACTCAATTTTGACAACATATTGATAGGAAGCTCCCAACAATGAGATGTCCATAAAATCTATTTCAGTTTGGATGTACCTGTGTAGAGCCCCATGGTATTTCATAACCAAATTCCACTCAAAATTCTTGATACCCATCTTGGTGCACAAGGTATGGAAGGTATTGGTGAAATTCAACATATCTTGGCCCCTCTCTTGATGTAGCGTGGTCCATCTCATGTACTATTCGTCATAGTTACCAACAGGGTAATATTGTTCCTTGACCACATCCACAAAAAATACCAAGTGGGCTCGACCCCATATATTCCAGATTTCTCTATGGAAGTTTGCTCCCAATAATTTTCCCACTAATGTTTGACATGGGGGATATCCTTAAGGAGTGTGAAGGTGATCTTTTCCTTGTCAGAAAAATTGTGAATAAAGAAATAACCTTCTAGCAGATTTAACCATTTTTCTAGGGAATCCACATCTATCTCTCCTTCAAATACAAGAATAACAAAATTAACCCTTACCTTGAAAGGTGAGGTGCCTCCAAAGTGGCTTCTTGATGAATACACACTTGTTCTTATCGACAGATTCTGAAGGATGTGGAAAACATTCTCCACCATTTCATTCCTCTATCGCGTGAGAGCATTCTCAAGAAACAAATTAATAGAATATTCTTCTTCATCGCTTTTATTTTCTTCCACCAGGGATGGTTTCTTGGGAATGAGGGAGAGATTTTTTCTCAATAGATACAAGCTCGAGACCCAACTTGCTATACTTGGACCTCGTCGGGGACATGCACTAAAAAATGATCAAGAGCATCCTTCTCTAATACCACTGATCCAAATTATTTTTGGCAAGAAATGAGAGAAGATATATAATAAATAAATGTACAAAGATATCACAGATATCCAATAATATAACATAAATATATCAAATATGAAACCATAAACACATATATACAGTAATACACAATTTCTATTAATGAGTGAAATGTACAAAACTATATAAATACAAAGTGAAAGACTCACTAGAATGGTGGTAGCTTATCTCTAAGAAGAGATGTGATGGCTACTCAAATTTGCAAGAAGATAATTACAATGAGGATCTAAAGGCCCTTTTAACATAAAAAAAATCCAAAAGCCTAATCCCGAAATATGAAAAACCAACAATTTTGTGGACCCCGTTTTGGGTAGTTTGGTGTATCAACTTCACGGGGGTATAACTTGGGCATATGATCTCTGTTTGGGGCACATGAGAGCTAGTAGGAAAGGTATCATCAAGGAGATTCATTTTGGGGGCTCAATACAAGTCCTTGAATATCATTGAGGTGCTATATTCATTTTGGGGGCTCAATACAAGTCCTTGAATATCATTGAGGTGCTCTATTCATTTTGGGGGCTCAAATGTCCTTGAAATTCATTTAGGCCCTCAAAATGGCCCTGAAAGTTTAGGAACCGAAAAACTGTTAAAAATAGTAAATTTCCATAAGACCATTTTAAGCTAGTTGGAACATGTGGGTGACCATCGATATACACTTGGATGAATCCTTCCTCCTTAGGAAGAAATGGCATCCATTGTGTTGAGTTCCCTAGGGAGAGGTAAAAGCATCTGTTGAATCTACATCTTGATGAGTTGCTTGCCTTTCTGGAGAAGTTCTGTTTCTTAGCTTGTTGAATACTATCACAAACCTAAGGCTCAAAGGGTTGGACCATTTTAACTATTCTGGATACATGAGATGACCATGTGCATAAGGAATCCTTGCACAATCTTGTGGAACTGCTTCTGCTAGACAGAACGTGTTTGGAGGCTGCAATGGTTGCGATGTTCTTCTATTCACATTTTGAACAGACTATGAAGAAGCTGAATTTTGTAGTATGATATAGTACCTTGTGGCATTGTTTAGGTGGGAAAATAGTTGGAAGTACCTCTAGTATCCTAAGATGACCCCCAATATTAATAATGAAACTACGAGGTCGAGACTCATAAATAACATGGTGCTTACACATATATGGTTGGCCCAAAAGAACATCATAGACATCCATCAGGGAAACATCACATAATACCTCATCCTTGAAGGGATGGATGCCATATGAAAATTGACACTATGGGTTGACACATATGTATCTTCCCTGGAAAAGCCACCCGATGTTGTATGGCCACAGTTGTGGTGTTGTCGACAATTCCAACCGCTTGAAGACCTCTACTAAGTTGAGGTTTTTCTAGCTTCCACTATCAACAATGAAATGCAATGGGTTCCCCTTAACCCACATCTTTGAATGGAAGAGGTGCTCCCCCTCTTCAGGATTTTATGGTTATTCTAGTTGATTTGTTGCAGTTGCGATAGTAGTAGTGGGGTCTACGTCGATGATATTTCTTCTTCTATTGTTTTCTGAATCAGATTTCAAATATGGGTTCAAATCTTTTTCTTTGATCTCGGCCACTAATGACTATTTTGAATGACATTCATCAGTTTTGTGCCAAGGGATTTTGTGAAAATCACACCAATTTCCAGTGTCCTTCTTCATCTTTCCGTGACCCTTATTTTCCTGTGGCTTAGACTAGTTTTTGAGAGGTTGTTTGTTAGGCTCATCTTTATCATACTTTGGTAGTTTCATATTTGCAGACCCCAACTCCTGTTTGTTCTGGTGCCTAAATTTCTCCTCGATTTTGACAACATATCGATAGAGAGCTCCCAACGATGAGATGTCCAGAAATTCCATTTCAGTTTGGATGTACTTGTGCAGAGCCCCACAATATTTCATAACCAAATGCCACTCAGAATATTCGATACCTAGCTTGGTACACAAGGTATGGAAGGTATTGGTGAACTTCGGCACTGCTTGGCACCTCTCTTGACGTATTGTGGTCCATCTCATGTATTGGTTTTCATAGTTACCAAGAAGGTAATATCATTCCTTGAACGCATCCATAAAAAACTCCCAAGTGGGATCAGCCCCATATATTCCATATTCCTCCATGGAACTTTTCTCCCAGTTGTTGTACACACTGACCACACTGAGAGGGGGGCGAGAATCAGTGTAGGGATATTTTTTTAAACTTCCCTTCACAAAAATTCCTTAGTTATAAATCACCATTTACTCATCACTTATTACTGGCATTTATAACTAGTTGTGTGAACACATATCAACAACAGATAACAACAACATATATCATCAACAAGCCATCACCACAAAGAATGCAAAGAACACAAGATGTATGTACAAATTTATTTTATTATGTAGTACAATCCTTGGGTTATCAGGAACAACTGAATAGAGTACAACTCTACAAAAGCACCAACTCTGCAATGCAAGACTCATCTTATACAACTCAACAACAACTGAGAAGAGGATTGAATCCTCAACATATACCAATCTGTCAACAGGTACATGACCTGTCAGTAGTGCAGCACGCGTGTGTAGGCACCCTACCAGTAGTACAACCCGCGTATGTACGAGGCCAATCTGTACTGCAACCTACATATGTCTTCTGATCAACTAGGGTTTTCTCTCCTTGAAAAAATCAGATCCTCTGCAGCCTTCAGTCACATCCACTTCTGCCTTTCACTTTCCAATCTGTACCATAACCAATCACAACACATCTATGCTCTCCAACAACTTACTCATGCTCCTCAACCATGCAATATGAATGTTACTCAATCATAAGTAACCAATATACTATAGCAACCATATCAGTACTGAATCATAAGAGTGATGCTCACTCTATCAATCAACCAACATAACCATATCACAACAACCATACCAAGAATTCCTTAAGCATTCACCATACAATAAGCGAGAGTATCCATCAAGACAACTATGTAACCATACCAGAATTTATATGGCAGATCCAAACCCATAGAATGAAAATCTGGAGCTTGCTTCAGACTTCAAGAACTTGACATCATCTCACATTCAAGTATTCATGACTTCCTCCAACTGTACGCACTCTGACCTCCTTCATCCCATGTGTGTGGGCTTCCTGCTTCACTGTAGCCTGTGTATGTATGTGCTCTGGCCCACTGCTGCTCGCGTACTCCTTCAGAAACTAAGGTTTCTGAACTTCCGAAACTTTCGTCATCAAGATCTCAGGCTTACATAAAAATTTATGCCCATGATATCTTCTAGTCAATCTCTTCCTCAAAATAGATCTTCAATATATGTTCAAGAGAGATGTGTTTACAAGAGACCCCTTGCCTCTTATTTATACTCTCCAAGTAGCTTCCTTAGAAGCATCCACTAGGCCACTTTGTCCACATATCCACTTTATCCATAAAACCATTTGTCCACATGGCCACCTTTATCCAACTTTGTCCACTTAGCCATGGCCACTTGTCCATTTAACCCTCTTTCCTTATTTTAGGGTTAACTCACTTATAACCACTTTCCATAATTAGAAAGTTATTCATTACCTTTATTATTTAAATAATCCTCTTTGACTTTGTCACTTCACTTTATTATTTAAATAATTTATTCTTTGAAAATACTTTGACTTCTTTGACCTTTTGGGGCTTCTATCAAACATATGAGGGTCCTCCAACTTCGTGAGGCCATAACTTTCAAACCATGAGGAGTTATGTGACGTTACACATACCACCGGAAATGGCATGACAAACACTATCCATATAGGATAGTTTACCTAAAAAATTCTTTGATCTTAATCTCATTATACCACAATTAAGCATGGGTTCTCTAACCATACTTCTAGGATAACTTCAAACACAAAGCATCTTCCCATGAGGGCTTTCACCATAAGGGGACCACTTTGGATTTCATCCATTTTTACTTCCTATCAACCATGACAAGACAATAATGAATCATCGTTACATCAATCCAACTGGAATAACCCATGAGAATACATCACTATGACATTGTCCCTTTGTCGTTGATTCTATGCATGAAAATACATACTTCATCAATATACTATGAAAAGACATTGTTCCTTTGAAATCAAACCTTTCACATTAATCCTTTGACATGAATCCTTTGAAATCAACATCAATCCTTTGACATAAATGACAACATGATCCAACAATATCCCCCTTTAGAATTGATGGCAATGCCAACATTGATGTCAACACCAATCATTGATTGCAATATGTAGACATGGCATTTCTATACATCAATAGTCATCTCAATAAAATCATTGCAAATATCTCTCCCCCTTTGACATCAATGGAAAAGGGTCATTCTCTCCTTGGGGATGCTCCCCCTGCCTAAACTCTCCTTGGGGTTTCTCCCCTGCCTGAATTCCTTTGATCTTCCTTTGAATAATATCTCCTCTTTTGAACAAGGGATATCAATTTGATGTAATGATGAATACATATCTCTCATTCTCCCCCTATGACCATCACTCCCCCTGGAACTATTTATTTGTTATATTTCTCCAAGAATAGGGTTTTTTTTCTAAGTATTTATCTTTGCATCTGATAAATTTATCCTTCTGGAATCATGGGAAAAAGAATGACTCCCCCTATGGGTATGTGTCCCCCTATATTCTATGCAATATGAACAATATTCTACCACTGCAATATGCTGCAAATGCTACTTCTCAACCAGAACATATACCAACCTCTCTTTCTATGGTGATCCTTGGACCCGT
Source organism: Picea engelmannii (assembly GCA_009831015.1). NCBI lineage: Eukaryota > Viridiplantae > Streptophyta > Pinopsida > Pinales > Pinaceae > Picea > Picea engelmannii. The sequence continues at coordinate 534,572 of ML776748.1, read as the reverse complement.
CCATGCATCAAACGCATGCCATACCATACATCATGAAGAAAAATATATGTCAACAATGAATAGAGAATCATGAACAAAACATCAACCATGTACATACTATGTCATCCAATGTTCCAACCATGCACAACATCCATGTACATCAACCATGTACATCAATACCATAATATACCATAAGATATCATCAATGGAGTGTATCAACCATATGCTTCTACAAACATGCCAACCATGTGCCTCAACCAAATGTCATATCACTCATGATATGAATCTACCATGAACCAAGTGCCAAAATCATGCATCTCAACCATCAAGCATCATAAAAAATGTCTCAACTATATCAACCCATACATCAACAAGTGCACCAAACATGTATCACCACTTGTACCAAGCAAGTGCATCAACCATGCATGCAAATATCACAACAATATGAACTACAATCAAGATGCATCCTCATACATGTATGCCATATTAACCATAAGCCATATGCCAATCATACTTCTAGAAGGTGCCTCTAACAATGAACAAAAAGTGTACCAATCATGAATCAACTATAGATCAAGATATGACTTATATCAATGATGTACAACATGACCACCTCATCAAATCATCAACTGCATGTCCCAATATGTAGCCCATCATCATGCCAAATGCATGCACCAAGGTATCCAACAAATATGAATCCAATAATACATCATAATATATATCAATGGAACTCAAATATGTACCAACCATGTATCATAACCGACCTTCCTTAACCTCCATTCACTACAACAAATACTAAGCATACACATACAAGAAGTGTGCCTCAATAGATCAATGACATCTCTATCTATCATCATCATGATATATCTCATAACCAAAGTGCCATAAATTCACTGTCACAACCAACATTGTTCCTCAATAGAAAAATGTCTCAATCCAAACTCTAGGGTTAGTACCATGCATCCAAGATAGAATTTCAACACTCAACCATATTTCATCACCATACATACATCAATTATGTATGCCAACATTCAATCATGAAATACTTCAACAAACCATGTCAGACCCTACAACAAACCATGTCACACCCTACAACAAACCATGTCAGATCCTGCAACACAAGTTATACCATCACATCAAGATGCAACCCATTTGCATAGCCTACTACCTAAGGATTTTACCACAGATACGCGGCCTGCTATACAGACAACTCACACATGTACGCAACCTATTTATAGGTCAGATCGCGTATGTACGTGATTGTTACCATTGTAACTGACGTATGCTTCTGAAGATGTCAAACTTGAGGTTCCTTTAAGGCTGCCCTTTGTTCTGATTGTTCAGTATTCTTCAACCACTTTTGAAGGTGTCCCATCTTCTTAGAACTTAAGCTCTGAGCTTCCATATTTTCAATTTTTTCTTCTCTTCTAGCCTCATGTGTTCTTCTAGTCATAATATATGAAACACTCATCATGGATTGTCTTCTTGTGTTCCAACAATCCTGAGATTTGTGGCCAAATTCACTACAGTTGTAGCATCTCATGGTCTGACAATGAGCAACAATGTGTCCTACTTTATTACATATCCAACACCTTAGGGTGTTATGAAACCTTTCATTATCTCTCCTTGCATAATATCTGCATTCCAAAGCTTTGTGACCATATTCATTACATGAGTAATAGTGACCATGAAAAACATTTTCATACCTTTGCTTTGGTGTCCATCTTGAAGGTGTCTCTCTTCTGAATTTTCTTTGAGGTGTAAATATGGCTTCTTGATGTCTTCCTTGCTTTGTTGTTTTGAAACTTTCCTTGCCTTGTGTAGATGGTTGACTTGCAACATTATTTCCATCCTTTGAGAGTGAGGGACTTACCTCATGCTTTTTATAGGTGCTTGCTTCAACATGTGTAGCTTCTTTGTTGTATCCAAAACCTGATTTATCATATGGTGATATTTGACTATCCAAGATCTCATTCAAATTTTGTTGAGCTATTCAAGAATTTGTTTGACTTCTCTACTTTCTTTCTAAGATCAATAACTTCAGCTTCTAACTTATGACATGACTCTTCCTTTTTATTTACTTGATTTTTTAATATCTCCTCTACCCTTTTGGCTTCTTCAATTTGAGTCTTGAGATGGACATTAACTTCAAGACTTTTTCTAATCTCATCATCTACCTTCTTATTCTCTTCTATTTCATTCTTTAGTCTTTTGATCTCTTCTTCTTTTTCTTCTAATTGAGACCTTTTACTTTCTTCTTGTTCCTTGAGCATTTTATTTAGTTTCAAAATGTACTTTTGATTCTTTTCAAGAAACCTTTTAGTGTTCTCCGAAATATAGCTATAACTATATAACTATGGTCATAGTTGTTTTCATATAGACCCCAATCAACTTTATTTTTAATCTTTGAGAGTTCTTCTACTTCTTCCATGGGATAATAATCATTTGATTCTTCACAAACTGTTTCTAGCTCTTCTTCTTCACATGTAGAGAAACATTCAACTTCATCACATTTAGAATTATTGCAATCAGAGGATTGTGGAGATTCTTTACCTTCATTGTTATTTATGGATTTGTCTTCTTCCTTTTTTATTTGGTATGTCTTCTCTAGCTTTAGCTATAGATACTTGGCAGAAGTGCATTGTCCCATGCTCTCTTTGATAGAACTTGAGAGTCCATTGAGAATGGTCTTGAAAGACAATGCATAATTCTTCTTTTCTTCCTTTTGAGCTGCAAACTTTGACTTTTTCTTCAAGGGAACTGATCCACCAATAACTGCTTTCCAAACACCTTCTCCTTTTTCCTTCAAAAGCACTTTCATTTCTATTCTTCATGTTGAATAATTTTCCTCATCAAGGATTGTAACTTCATCATCCATTTGTGTGTTCATGGATACCCTCCAAGATTGTTAAGGATTATAGTGAAGGCCTTCTCTGATACCAATTTTTGGATACACCGACCACACTGAGAGTGGGGTGAATCCGTGTAGGGATCTTTTTTTAAAATTCCCTTCACAAAAAATCCTTAGTTAGAAATCGCCATTTACTCATCACTTATTACTGTCATTTATAACTAGTTTTGTGAACATATATCAATAACAGATAACAACAACATATATCATCAACAAGCCATCACCACAAAGAACCCAAAGAACACAATATGTATGTACAATTTTATTTTATTATGCACTACAATCCTTGGGTTATCAACAACAACTGAATAGAGTACAACTCTACAAGAGAACCAACTCTGCAATGCAAGAATCAACTTACACAACTCAACAACAACTGAGAAGACGATCAAATCCTCAACATATACCAATATGTCAATAGGTACGTGACCTTTCAATAGTGTAGAATTCATGTGTATGCTACCTACCAGTAGTATAACCAACGTATGTATGCGACCAATTTGTACTGCAACCTGTGTATGCCTTATGATCAACTAGGGTTTTCTCTCCTTGAAAAATTCAGATCCTCTGCAACCTTCAGTCACATCCACTTCTTCCTTTCACTTTCCAATCTGTACCATAACCAATAACAACACATCTATGCTCTCCAACAACTTACTCATGCTCCTCGACCATGCAATATGAATGTTACTCAATCATAATTAACCAGTATACTATAGCAACGATATCAATATTGAATCATAAGAGTGTTTTTCACTCTATCAATCAACCAACATAACCATATCACAAAATCCATACCAAGAATGACTTAATAATTCAACATACAATAAGAAAGAGTAACCATCAAGACAACTATGTAACCATACCAGAATTTCTATGGCAAATCTGAGCCCATAGAATGCAGATATGGAACTTTCTTCAAACTTCAAGAACCTGGCATCATCTCACACTCAAGTCTTCATGACTCCCTCCAACTATATGCACTCTGACCTCCTTCAGCTTGTGTGCGTACATGTCATGCCTCACTGTAGCCTGTGCATGTACGTCCTTTCACCCACTGCTGCTCGTGTAATCCTTCAAAAAATAGGGTTTTTGAACTTCTGAAACTTTCACTATCAATATCTCAGGCTTACAGAAAATTTGATGCGTTCATGAGATCTTCCAATCAATCTCTTCCTCAGAATAGATCTTCAATATATGCTCAAGAGAGATTGGTTTACAAGAGACCCATTTCCTCCTATTTATACTCTCCAAGTAGCTTCCTTAGAAGCATCCACTAGGCCACTTTGTCCATATATCCACTTTATCCACAAAACCATTTGTCCACATGGCCACCTTTATCCAACTTTTTCCACTTAGCCATGGCCACTTGTCCATTTAACCCTCTTTCCTTATTTTAGGGTTAACTCACTTATAACCACTTTCCATAATTAGAAAGTTCTCATTAACTTTATTATTTAAATAATCCTTTTTGACTTTGTCACTTCACTTTATTATTTAAATAATTTATTCTTTGAAAATACTTTGACTTCTTTGACCTTTTGGGTCTTCTAGCCAACATATGATGGTCCTCCAACTTCATAAGGCCATAAATCTCAAACCGTGAGGAGTTATCTAACGTTCCACATACCACTGGAAATGGCATGACAAGAACTATCCATATAGGATAGTTTCACTAAAAAATTCACTAATCTTTGTATCATTATTCCATAATTAAGCATGGGTTCTCTAACCATACTTCTAGGATAACTTCAACCACAAAGATTTTTCCCGTGAGGGATTTCACAATAAGGGGACCACTTTGGAGTTCATCCATTTGTACTTCCTATCAACCATGACAAGAAAATAATGAGTCATTGTTACATCAATCCAACTGGAATAACCCATGACAATACATCACTATGACATTGTCCCTTTGTCATTGATTCTATGCATGACAATACATACTTCATCAATATACTATGACAAGACATTGTTCCTTTGACATCAATGATAGAATGATCCAACAATATCCCCCTTTGGCATTGATGGCAATACCAACATTGATGTCAACACCAATCATTGATGGAAATATGTAGACATGGAATTGATATACATCAATAGTCATCTCAATCACATGAATGTGACTATCTCTCCCCCTTTTACATCAATGGAAAAGGGTCATTCTCTCCTTGGGGCTGCTCTCCCTACCTGAACTCTCCTTGGGGCTGCTCCCCCTACCTGAATTCCTTTTATCTTCCTCTGAATAATATCTCCCCTTTTGAACAAGGGATATCATTATGATGTAATGCTGAAGACATATCTCTCATGCTCCCCTTGTGACCATCGCTCCCCTTGGAACTATGTCTCTGTGCTCTTTCTCCAAGTATATGGTTCTTTTTCTAAGTATTTATCTTTGCATATGATAAATCTCTCCTCCTGAAATCATGGGAAGAAGAATGACTAACCCTATGGGTATGTCTCCCCCTATCTTCTCTGCAATATGAAAAATATGATACCACTACAATATGCTTCTCCTGCAAATGCTACTGCTCAACCAGAACATAGATCAACCGCTCTTTCTATGGTGATCCTTGGACCTGTCCATGAATCAAACTCATTCCATACCATACATAATGAATCAAACTATATGTCAACAATGGATAGAGAATCATGAACAAAACATGAACCATGTACATCCTGTGTCATCCAATGTGCCAACCATGCACAACATCCTTGTACATCAATACCATAATATACCATAAGATATCATTAATGGAGTGTATCAACCATATGCTTCTACAAACATGCCAACCATGTGCCTCAACCAAATGTCATATCACTCATGATATGACTCTACCATGAACCAAGTGCCACAATCATGCATCTCAACCATAAAGCATCATAACAAATGTCTCAACTATATAAAACCATACATCAACAAGTGCACCAAACATGTATCACCACTTGTACCAAGCAAGTGCATAAACCATGCACCCAAATATCACAACAAGTTGAACTACAATCAAGATGTGTCCTCATACATGTATGCCATATTAACCATAAGCCATGTGTGAATCATACTACTAGTAGGTGCCTCTAACAATGAACAAAAATGTACCAATCATGAATCAAATATAGATCAAGATATGACTCATTGATGATGTACAACATGACCACCTCATCAACTCATCAACTACATGTCCCAATATGTAGCTCATTATCATGCCAAATGCATGCACCAAGGTATCCAACAAATATGCCTCCAATAATACATCATAAGATATATCAATGGAACTCAGATATGTACCATCCATTTATCATAACAAATCTGCCTCAACCTCCATTCACTACAACAAATAATAAGCATACATATACGAGAAGTGTGCCTCAATAGATCAATGACATCTCTAGCTATCATCATCATGATATATCACATAACCAAAGTTCCATAACTTCACTTTCACAAACAACATTGTTCCTCAATAGAAAAGTGTCTCAATCCACACTCTAGGGTTAGTACCATGCATCCAAGATAGTCTTTCAACACTCAACCATATGTCATAACCATACATACATCAATTATGTATGCCAACATTTAATCATGAAATCCTGCAACAAACCATGTCAGACCCTGCAAAAAACCATGTCATATCCTGCAACACAAGTTATACCATCACATAAAGATGCAACCCATTTGCATAGCCTACTACCCAAGGATTTTACCACAGACACACAATCTATTGTACAAACATCTCACGTATGTACGTGACCTATTTATAGCTTAGCTCACATATGTATGTGACTATTACCATTGTAACTCATGTATGCTTCTAAAGATGTCAAACTTGAGGTTCCTTTAAGGCTGCCTTTCTATTCTGATTGTTCAGTCTTCTTCACCCACTTCTGAAGGTGTCTTAGATTCTCAGAACTTAAGCTCTGAGCTTCCATATTTCCAATTTTTTCTTCTCTTCTATCCTTATGTGTTCTTCTAGTCATACTATATGAAACACTCCTCATGGATTGTCTTCTTATGTTCCAACAATCCTGGGATTTATGGCCAAATCCACTACAACTATAGCATATCATGGTGTGACAATGAGCAACAATGTGTCCTACTTGATTACATCTCCAACACCTTAGGGTGTTATGAAAACTTTCATTATCTCTCCTTTCATAATATATGCATTCCAAAGCTTTGTGACCATATTCATTACATGAGTAACAGTGACCATGTAAAACATTTTCATACCTTTTCTTTGGTGTCCATGTTGAAGGTGTATCTCTTCTGAATTTGCTTTGAGGTGTAAAGATGGCTTCTTGATGTGTTCCTTGCTTTGTTATTTTGAAACTTTCTTTCCTTGTGTAGATGGTTGACTTGCAACATTATTTCCATCCTTTGAGAGTGAGGGACTTACCTCATGCTTCTTAGAGGTGATTGCTTCAACATGTGTAGCTTCTTTGTTGTATCCAAGACCCGATTCATCATTTGGTGATCTTTGACTATCCAATATCTCATTCAAATTGTTGAGCTATTCAAGAATTTGTTTAACTTCTCTCCTTTCTTTCTAAGATCAACAACTTCAGCTTTTAACTTATGACATGACTCTTCCTTTTTTATTTACTTGATTTTTTAATAGCTCCTCTACCATTTTGGCTTCTTCAATTTGAGTCTTGAGATGGACATTAACTTCAAGACTTTTTATAATCTCATCATCTACCTTCTTATTCTCTTCTATTTCATTCTTTATTCTTTTGATATCTTCTTATTTTTCTTCTAATTGGGACCTTTTACTTTCTTCTTGTTCCTTGAGCATTTTCTTTAGTTTCAAAATGTACTTTTGCTTCTTTTCAAGAAACCTTTTAGTGTTCTCTAAAATATAGCTATAGTCTATATAACTATGGTCATAGTTTTATTCATATATACCTCAATCAACTTTCTTTTAAGCTTTGATATTTCTTCTTCTACTTCTTCCATGGGATAATCATCATTTGATTCTTCACAAACTATTTCTATATATTCTTCTTCACATGTAGAGAAACATTCAACTTCATCACATTTAGAATTATTTCAATCAAAGGATTGTCGAGATTCTTTACCTTCATTGTTCTTGATGGAGTTGTCTTCTTCAATCCATTGTGCGAGCTCCAAATTTGGTTTTCTTGAGGGTCCTGCCTCCCCCTTGCTTTCTAAATATATTTCCTGCACAAGGTCAGGAAAATTTGTCATGTATGTTACCTCGTGATCCACATAATTCAATTTGACCACTTTCCCTATCATGTCTTCAACTACAACAACTGCATCTGGGATATGTGGTAGCATGATCTCCATTACGGTTTGTTTTCTTGGAGCCCCTAGTATTTTCCTCTTTCGACCCACGGCTGAGTTTTGTTCTGTAAGTTCTTCCTCAAATTCTTCTTCTTCTTCATCCTTTATTTCTTGTTGGCCTATAATATCTTCAACCAAGACTTCTTCTGCAACGACTTCCTGTTTTTTTTTT
>ML776748.1:492726-519638 GCA_009831015.1 Picea engelmannii | reverse complement strand
ATAGTCCAAACCCTAGCCAAGAGATATTCAAGCCAATACTGAGAACTAGTTGTTGCTGCAGCTGCCCCTGCAACCCTCCTCCAAACCTGCGCACCAGACTGGAACTGCAGTGCGCACCAACTGGGAAACTGCAATTCTAAGATACTATCAAATGAGAAATGGTGCCCTGTATTTATAGTAATCCTACCAGTTTGTTGGGGCTGACTTCTCCTTCTGGGTATATGTCTGTTCAGTATATTATTATTAATTCTGGCCGACTTCTTCTCTTGGAGGCTAATAGCCTAATATAAATTATCTTCTTGAGCCGACAAGGTTTCTAGGGTTATTAGCCAATTCATTAGGGTTTCTCTTGCTTCCTGGAGTCTTCTATTCTTGTCAGGTTCATACATGGGGGTAAATATCTCCTGCAGCTACCATAATATTAACAACTACCACCCTTGAAAAAATGGTTGGTTCATTCTTCAATCCAAATGGAATAAATGTATATTGAAATGAGTCCCACTCTGTAGAAAATGTATTCTTGTGTCTATATTGAGGTGCAATCCTTATCTGGTGATATCATGAGAAGCCATATGTGAATGAATAAGCTTCTGAACCTCTTGCATTCTCCAAAAATTCATCTATAAATTGGGTAGGAAAAGGATCATGTAGGCAAGCATCATTCAATTTTCTCAAATCTACAAAAATCTTGATCCCTCCTTTCCTATTTTCCTATACAACCATAGGATTGGTCCATTCTGACTCCTTCACCAGTTCTATGACACCAGCTTCTTGTTGGATAAATTTCTATTTTCGGCACACTAGTTCAGTGGGAGTTAACTAACTAGTTCTATTTTAGACTTTCTAATCTTGTACCATCACTATTATGCATGCATTCCTAATTATAGGATGTCATTACCTATATGAGTGAATATCACTCACTCATTGATAAGATCATAATATACATTGATTCTCATTCTTCATTGTGTATCTCTCTTCCTTTTCTTGATAAAATTTGTTTGTGTGTGCTTTAGCTAGGTCTCCTGTGCAGGTTTCCATGAAACATTGACATGGTATTAGAGCCGAGCTACTTGGAGCAACCCAGAGAATATATAGAAGAGAAAAATATTCCTTGAGTAAACCTAGTTTCCACAATCTCCACGGCCTATCCCTATCGAAAGGTGCGATGATTGGAATCATCACGGCCTATCCCTGTATAGGCATCGTCGCAGCCTATACACAACCAAGGTGTGACGTCGTCGCACTGTGTTATTCATTTGGGTGCGATGATTCCGTTTTTCAAAATCTTCACACTGTTTCCTTAACTAGGGGGTGATGATTTATCATCGTCTCACTTTATCCTTCTCTAGGGTGTGATGATTCAACAACCCTCCAAAAATTGGTTTTCTATAGTAAAATTGCGATATCTCTAAATAGGCGATCTGGGTCAGGCTGAAATTTTTACCAGAGATGTATAACATAGGGATGATCATGCTAAAAAAAACATCCAAAACCCACATCATATTTTAGGATATATAGCTGTTTTATCATATATATAGTTTCCATAGCACCATCAATCATATCTCGGAATCCACGATCTGGGTTTTCAAGATCTTTTCAGAATCAATAGCAATATGGAGGCGATGCAACTTCTTCAATCAAGTATAGTGATAATACTCACACTGTACAAATATTTACAATGGAATCATAAGGCCACATTCCAACTCAAAATAAAAGGACTGTATAATTTGATGATGGTGATAGAAACAGAACCTACATCCGCGCTTGAGAAGACCATATCGAACCGTAAGGATGAGGCCACAAGATTACTTCTTGAGTTAATATCCATTGAGTTATGGTTTCATGTTTCCGCATGCAAAACTCAAAATGATATTTGGACCACCTTGGAAGGACTCTTTGGAAAGCAAGATGAGATGCGAGGTCATATGCTTGAGGTAGAGTTGAATACCTTAGACCCTAAAAGTTTTGATAATATACAAGATTTATTTACTAAATTTAAATATTTGATATTGAGCTTGGGTGAATGTGGTATTGATAAGTCTACAGAAGAGAAACAACTTATTCTAACAATATTGGCTAAGCTAGGACCAGAATACGTTGTATATGTCTCCAATTTCCATTATGGCAGATGTCTTTTTGGAACAAATTGGAAAATGCCTACGATGGCTCAGTTAATTGAGTCTCTCACAAAAGAGCAGACAAAAATCATTCATATGGGCCTAATCAAGGATCCCAAATCACATGCACTCACCATGCATGATGGAAAAGGATCATCCAAACACAATAGAAAGGAGAAACATAACGAGAAGGAGGGATTTTCCACACCCTTCAACAATTCTTCAGGTTCCAAAGACTCTTTAGATTCCAAGGATAAGAATAAGGGAAAGTAGTGCACTTACTACAATAAACCATATCATGAATAATCCACATGCATGAAGAAACAGATCGATCTTATGGCATAGACACTTCAGCAGAACAACCTTGGAAACTTCATTCCAGAGGGAGTCGAGAAGTAGAAGGAAGAAGATCCTACCCCTAAGAAAGGTAATCATCATGCTTTGGTTGCAATTAATTCCTCATTGATTCATGTATTATAGATTCTAGTGCATCCCATCATATGGTAGTGAAAGAGTAATTTTTCTCTTCCTTGAGTCCATGCTCAAGACCCCCTATTCTCATGGGAGGATGATACTCCAATAGTAGTAGTAGGAGAAGGGAGAGTGGAACTCCACAATGGCAGTTTTGAGAATGTTTTACATGTTCGAAAGCTTTCTATTAATATTCTCTCAGTTTATCAGATCACTCAGAAAGGTAAAAGGGTTAAATTTACATCAGATTCAATTTTAGTAATTGACATGCATGACAATTCCATTATTTCAATTGGTGAGATGGATCACAAGTCAAGGTTGTATAAATTCACTAAGTTTTCTAATGATGACTCATCTTTTCTACTTACACATAAGGAGATTACTTTGCATGCACCTCCAGTGCAAAATGCATATACTCTTGTACTTCCATCAGTTTCATACATCAGAGATGATTCCATACACTCAGATTATGTACATGGAAATAAGAAGGTAGTACAACCAGATAAGAAACCAACACATAAGCTTCAACATATGCCCAAGAAGGAACATAACACACTTCAGGAAACAAACAACCTTGCAGGGAATCCATTGGATTCAAGGATGACTTGATTTCAACATGAGGAGCCTTATCATATATTTTCATCTTTAGAACCTGCAATGCCCATGCATTACTATATGGTTCAATGTACTAATCCACAAAACTACAATAGGGTTGTGGGAAATTATAACATACCCAACCACCCACAGGTCGGGGTACGCTACCTTCAAGCCCTCCCTTGGACTTATTTCCCTTACATATACCTTTTAAAATTTAAGGATGCATAAAATAAAAGACTTTAACGACATGCACAACAATATCCAACAAGCATGTATAGTCTAAAGATTCAATTTAACGATAATTAATATACATAGTGGAAATACATTCATATACATGTAAATGATACCATAACAAAGAGAACTTATCTTTATGAAAGATGACACCAACTGGCTGCAGAACAAGGATGTTCCACCCAACCATAGACACTGTTATTCCGAATCTCAACAACAACATCACCCTCGAGCTAGGGCTATGAATCCACAAGGATGGTTCCAGAGTGTTACTTGGATTCCCAAACCAGTCATCATTGAAGCTCTCATAGGCTTCCCAACTCTTACAACAATCCAAGTACCCAACTCTCTTCTACCCATCTTGCACCACCCAAGAGAATGAACCTCCACCCTTCTCTGCCACGCAGTCCCTTAGGCAATCCTTCCCCTTAATTCGGGCTCCAGTGCAACTGGTCCAAAATCTCAATGCTAGAACTCTCAGGACTCACATTTGTGAGAAATGCTAGACACAGTCCAATGCATATCATACATGCAGCCTCAGGTCACGGTTGTATCACACCAACGACCACTACAACCAACTATCCCATGGCTAATCTTCAGCAGTTCGACTCCCTTTCCCCGAGCCAAGACGTGGATGATGAATGGATCAATGAATGAGTAAGTGGGTGCATGGAGGTGTGTGAATGAAAGTGCATGAGGGACAGAATGGTGTGAATGTAGAAGTGAAGGAGAAAATGAGCCAACGATCAACCCCCCTATTAGACCAGAGGCGAGTTTAAGTAATTTCGAGGGGGGGGAATCAAGAACCTCCTAGATTTCCCCAAGAAGCTCACATAATCGATCCCCTCCCTTAGAAAAAAATGGTAATTGTAATATGAATAAACACTTATCCCCTCAATCCCCCTCTCTTGTGGTATCATAACCCCCTATAACTCTAGTCCTTGTCCGTCTAACAACCAGCCATGTATTTATTATTAATAATGATAAAAACATTACATGTCTTGGGCACACTGGCCTCTTAATAATTGTTTGGGAACTCTGGCCTCTCATCATTGTAACAATACATTATTTAAAAATGGGGATTCAAAACCTGGGGTGTTACATCCCCTCCCCCTTATTTTGGCACTGTCCTCAGTGCATATACAAAATAGAGATCAAAATCTCAAATTTATTCAAAACGTTGCGGGTATTCTGCTCGCATGGCATATTCATGATCCCAGGTAGCATATTCAGGACCATAGCAGGTCCACTAAACTTTTACCATCTTTATAACTCGATTCCAGATCATTTTGACTTTTCTGTCCAATACCTACACTGGCTAAACCTGAAAATATCCTTCTCTCTCTACTTGAATCAGATGCCAATCAATAACATGGTTAGGATCATGTACATATTTATTTAGTAAAGATACATGAAATACATTATGCACATTCATGGAAGAAGACAATGAAAGTATGTATGCAGCTGGCCCTATTCTGTCCAATATTTCAAATGGACCAAAAAATATGGCTACCAACTTTGTGCAACTACCCAATTTCAAAGATCTTTTCTTAGGCTTCACTTTCAAAATTACATGATCCCCTACTTTAAATTCTCTAGTTGTCATGTTCTTGTCTGCATAAACTTTTTGTCTATCTTGAGCTGCCTTTAAATTCTGCTTGATCTTGACCACCTGGTCTTCCATTTCCTTGAGCAACTCCGGCCCAAGTACCACTCTATCTGTTGGGTTGTCCTAGGTTACTGGAGTATCACATTTCCTATTGTACAAGGCTTCAAATGGTATCATTCTCAATGAAGCTTGATACCCATTATTATATGCAAAATCAACCAAGTGTAAGTAATCTTCCCACTTAGATGGCTTATCCATCACATACATTCTCAGCATGTCTTCAATTATTCGATTGAATCTCTCTATTTTCCCATCTTTCTAGGGATGATATGTTGTGCTAAAGTTTAGATTTTTGCCAAATCCTTTAAACAATACCCTTCATAAATTGGAGGTAAATTTTGTATCTTTGTCTGAGATGATTGTCCTAGGTATCCCATGCAACCTATCAATTTCCTTCATGAAAATTTTTGCAATATTAACCATTGTATGCGTTGTCTTCATAGGCACAAAATGAGCAGCCTTCGTTAATTTGTCAACCACCACCATGATTGAATCATGTTGCTTATTCATTTTGGGTAATCCTGTGATGAAATCCATGGTGATCAATTCCCATTTCTTCTCTAGGATTTTCAATGGCTACAACAAACCCGCAGGGTGCCTATGCTCAGCCTTCACCTTCTGACATTCCATACATCGAGCGATGTAATAGGAAACATCCTTCTTCATTCCCAGACAAAAGAGCTGGCTTCTTACTCCTGTAATTGTTTTCTGGTAACCAGGATGTCCAACATAAGGAACATCATGCATTTCATTTAGTACCCAATTCCTCAGTTCTCCAGAACTAGGAACATAGATTCTATTTTTATGCATGAGTAGTCCATCTTCCTTTATCTCATACTCCTTTATATTCTGTTGTACATCTCCTTGCTGTAAGTTTTCCTTTACCTGTAGGTAATGCTGGTCTGTAACAAGACCATCTAAAATTTTGTTCTTCAAGTCTGACTGATGCATACTGACATTAGTAACATGCATGATATGCACTCTTCTACTAAGTGCATCGACAACTTTATTCTCCTTTCCCTTGATATTCTTGATATCAAAGTCATATTCACTTAAAAATTCCATCCATGTTGTTTGCTTGGCATTCAAGGTCGGTTGTTCAAAAATATACTTCAGACCAATGTGGTCTGTTCTTAATTCAAATTTCTTCCCTATGAGATAATGCCTCCACATCCTCAAGGTGTGAACAATGGTAGCAAGTTCCAAATTGTGGGTGGCATAGTTCCTCTCATGTTCCTTAAGCTTTCTAGACTCATATTCAATGACATGTCCATTTTTCGTGAGGACTCCCCCAAGTCCTTCCTTAGATGTGTCTGTACATACCACAAAACTTTCATTTGGGTCAATAATCTTTAACACAAGTGCACTAGTAAGTAATACCTTCAACAAATTAAAATTATTTTCACACTTGAGTGTCCATTCAAATTTAGTTCCCTTCTTTTGCAAAGAATTGATGGGATGAGCAATCTTAGAGAACCCTACTATGAACCTTCTGTAGTAGCCATCTAATCCCATAAAAGATATGACGTTTGACACATTTCTGGGTGTTTTCCATCCTCTAATGGCTTCGATCTTCTCTAGATCTACTGCTATGCCCTGCTCTAAAATAATGTGTCCCAAGTTATGGATCTTCTTTTGATAAAAATAATACTTAATCAACTTGGAATACAATTGATGTTCTCTCAATACTTGCAACACCAGTTTTAAGTGATGTTCATTCTCCTCTTCAGACTTAGAATAGATAAGTATGTCATCCAAGAATACTATGACAAACTTATCCAAATAATTTCTGAATATGCCATTCATTAAGCACATGAAGACAACTGGTGCATTGGTCAGTCCAAAAGGAACCACTACAAATTCATAATTCCCATACCTGGTCCTATAGGTTGTCTTATGAATGTCTTCTTCCTTGATTCTTACCTGATGGTATCCTGCCCTCAGTTCAATCTTTGAGAATATTTTTTCTCCTCTTAGCTGATCAAAGAGGTCATTAATTTGGGGTAGAGGATACTTTGTCTTTATAGTGTACTTGTTCAATTGTCGAAAGTCAATACATAGCCTCAAGGTTCCATCATTCTTTTTGACAAAAAGTACCGGTACTCCCCAAGGTGAAACACTTGGACGTATATACCCTTTCTTCAACAATTCCTCCAACTGCAATTGTAATTCTTTTAACTCTGGTGTGCTCATTCTGTAAGGTGTTTTTGACACTGGGGTAGCTCCTGGTACTAAATCAATTGAGAAATATATCTCCCCTCTTGGTGGAAATACGGGTATTTCTTGGAATAAATATTCAAATTTCTGTAGAACCGAGAAATATTCGAGGTTTGGACCCTTTGTATTATCTGGATCTTCCACATGAGCTGCATACAATTGACATCCCTTCCTAAAACATATTTTTAGCTGTAAGGTTGAAATCTCCCTTATAGAGATGGGTCTTGGAACTCCTTTCACAGTGCTCTATTTTCCATTCCCATCAAGACATGTAAATGTCTTGTTATGACAATCTAGGACAGCATGATGCTTGTCCAACCAATCCATTCCAATCAGAATATCATAATACCCCAATGGTATGATATTTAGATCAATACTAGTATTCACACCATTAAGACTTATGGAACAACTTCTGACCATATCATGGATTCTTCTTTTGGTTCCAGTGGCTAACTGAACCAAACTTTCTTTTACAAGTTTACTTTTTTGCAAATGTAATCTATCCACTATCTTAGGATCAATGTAGTAATGAATTTCTTCTGAATCAATCAAAATAACAACAGGCTGATTTATGATCTTACCTTCCACCTCGATCACATTGGACTAGTACTCTGCTTGTCGATAATCTAAAGATGCATAGATTCTTCCCATATCTTCGACTATTGTATCCTCTTAGATGTAGTGCACAATATTCACTCTATCCTTTATGTGTGGGCAATCCTTGTAAAGGTGATCTTCCTTGCATCCCCATCATTAGATTGGTGGTCTTCCCCTTTTTCCCAAGGAATATTCTTTTTTGAAATCTCCCTTAGCATACTGATCTTGATGATTTCTATTAGGCTCATTTCTATTGAAGGGAGGTCTAAATCCTTTCCTCCTCTGATTGGACTTCACATTTTTCTTTTCCTTCCAATATTTCTGTAGGGATTCTCTTCCCTAGCCTTGTTCATATAGGTATTTAGCCTTCCTGATGGCTTCAATCAAGGTCTTGGGTTCATCATATTTGATATTTTCCTTATAAAAGGCTGGAAGTCCACTTAGAAATATTTGTATTTTCACTTTCTCATCATCAATGAACCTGACATACTTTAACAATCCCAAGAACTTCTTCTCGTACTCTACCATAGTCATGCTTCCCAACCCGAGTTCAAAGAACTCCTGCATTTTCTTGTCATATAAATTCTCTGAGAGGTACTCCTTATGGAAGCACTTCTTGAACTTCTTCCAAGTGATCCTGCTTTCATTAACATGTTCCACTTGCTTTATTTGGTCCCACCACATTTCATCTTTCCTGTGTAAATGGTAGGTGGAAATCATGGCTTCTAGGTTTGATGAATAGTTATGCAACTGAAAGTATCTCCTGAGCCCAAGAAACCATGTGTCAACATCATCTTCCCTTTCTCTTTCACCATTGAAGGAAAGTGGCTTGAGCTTCCTCAACTCTCCTTGCAAACTATCTATATCTTGTTTCCTTCTTTGGTGTCTGATAGGAGACACCTCTGGACTACTTACGGGATCTTCTAATGCATACAAAATTCTTTCTAGGTAAGGAGGTGGGTGGTGTCCATTAGCTCTGCTAACACTTCTGGAATACCAACTCTTCCATGATCATTCCTTCTTTCATGGCACCTGCCTTATTCCTCTTGTCTTGAGTTTGATCCCTTATTCGTTTGTCTTTGCAACTGATTTAAGATCTGCAACACTCGATCATTTATCTAACTTTTCTCTCTCATCAGTCTCTCGGTGTTTGCTTTGTAGCTCTGCACTTCCATCTTCATGCTTCTTACCGTTTCTATTACCGTTTCTTGTTCTTAGTTTCCCTTGCATCCATTGCACTCTATCTCTGCATTACCAACCTTGGTATTTTGGCCTTCTACCTCCTTATTATGACTGGAGGCTCCCTCACCTTCTTCCATTTCCTCAATACACATCCTGAGTTGATGTGCTTAAGCCCCTTAATTCTGAAAAATGTGCAAGCGACCATTTTGTTAGAATTATGCATATGATAAAAAAAATTTCCAAACCATGCTACAAGTCTCTTTATTTTTTTGTTCATGGAGATCATATCTCCATTCTTTGAAAATAACAGTGTCTTGTTATCCTTGGCCGACACAGAATCTCATCCTGCGTAGGCACTTCCTTCAAACCACCTTCCCATGTGACCACGGCTAGAAACCGTGGATAAATCCTTCCTTAGAAATTTTTCGTCTCGAAGACAACCAATTCGACCCTTATCCCTCCTTCCCTTAGCTCCCAATCTACATATGGCCATGGCCATGACCCTACACTTAGATGAAAAAGTGTTTGTTGTTGGCACAAGAGAAGACCCAAGGTTCAACTCTAACAACCCACCAAGAAGCCCTAACTACTAGCCCTTTCGGCAACACCTGCGAAGAAAATGCAATCTCACCTGAAGTAGTTATAGGGGGTTGCAGGACACATGTGTATACAACTAGAGTAAATGCAAGTGGATCCAAGGCAACAACACACTACAACCTAGTTATTCTTACCAAGCATAAACCTGCTTCGCACAGTTATATTCTAGATCTAACACAATAATGCAATATCAAAATAACATAAGGTAGAGAACACAATGCCAACCCCAAAGACACAAAATATACATGGTTCACCCTCTCCCTAGGGCTACGTCCACAAAACTATGTTTCTTGATATTATAGGAAAAAATACAGTTCTATTTGCGCTCTTAGTTTGCAGATCTCTCTCTCCCCTCCCTGCACACCTAGCTGTAGGGTTGATATTCACACCCAGTTGAAGATCTTACAATACCAGAAGTCTCTCCCACACAATACTTCTCTCTCACACAATACAAAATGAATAACAAAAACAACCAACCATGAACAACCATCTCTGAACGAACTCATCCCAGGTCCTCTAGACCTTTATTTATACATTACATGACAAAGTCTAGGTGTCAAAAACCTAGATCCAAAATCCTAGGTGTCTAAAACCTTATTTCCTCTTTGACCCACGTTTTACGGGCTTCGCTAGCCTGTCTTTCCTTATTTCCCATGAGGTGATCCAAAGCATCCATTGGTGGATTTTTTCACTTGCTGAGTTTTCCACGATCCATATTCCTTGATGATATGTCATCCTCTATCTTCTCGTTCAACAACTAGATTTCCCTTGCTTCTCTCCTTCTTTAACCACTTCGACCCAATCTTAGTCAATGTACCTTCTGTGCAATTCTCACTTCGTGTTTTCTTTTCCTTTTTCTTCTCTTTATTTCTTAATCCATAACCAAGGGCCAACAGGCCCCCAACACTCACTTGTGACTTGTCTTGAGGAACTTTAGGTCTGAACCTTCTATTTTACTTCGACTTCAGACTGCGCAACGCAGCCTGTGCTTTCTACTCTATCCTTCCCTACTATGTGTAGACTGTATTTTTTGTGTCTGGTACCTAGTTTCAACTGCACCTGGTACCTAGGCCCTTCTTCTTCTACTTTTACTGAGAGTTGTGAGGCAGCTGGTTGTCATAGTACAATTTCAGTCGGCTCCCATTTACCAATCCTTCCTTCCATTCTCTATTCAAAGTATTAAACTATGTTTCTCCTCCTTCCATGACATAAGCAACCTTATATGGCCCAAGCCAATGTGTCATGAACTTCCCTGAATGCTTCATGAACTTGCTATCATAAATCAATACTAGATCTCCTTTCTTAAAGGCTTCCATCTTGATGTGTCTGTCATGGTAATCCTTCTCTCATTCCTTCTGTACCTGATGATGAAATCCTGTAATAAACTTGTCTTCCTCCAGTTCGACCAACTGCGCGAGCCTCTCTTGAGCAGTGCCAATGTCATCCATATCTATAAAGGCTACAATTCTTAATTTAGGAACCAAATATTCCATAGGTACAACTGCTTCAAGACCGTAAACCAACTTAAAGGGAGTCTGCATTGTCAACTTCTTGCAAGTAGTTCTATAGGCCCATAATACTGTTGGTACTCTCAAATCCCAATCATCCCTGGTCACACTACAAATATTCATCAGCGTTGTCTCCAAGATCTTATTGACTGCTCCAACTGTACCATTCTCCTGTGGGTGGTATGGGGTGCTCTTCTGATGATGAAATTCAAATTCCTGAGTGAAGGCTTCAATGATCTTATTAATAAAATGTGTTCCTTGATCACTCATAAGGATCTTCGGGCATCCAAACCTGGTTATGATATCATCAAATATGAATCGCGTAGCTGTAGCTGCACTACAGTCCTTAACTACTCTTGCTTCTACCCATCTTGTCAAATACTTTGTCTCAGTAATGATGTATCTGGCTCCTCTGCGCTTTCCTGACGGATTGATAGGTCCCAAAAAATCAAGGGCCCATTTCTCAAATTCTTCTAAGGTTAGATGTGGTGCTAAAGGATTTTCATATCTTTTGGAAGGTTTCCCAACTCTTTGGCATACATCATAGGCTCTGTATTATTCCTTCACATCTTTGTGTAAAGTAGGCCACCAGAGGCCAACTCTAAGAATCTTCAGCGTTGTTTCTTTTCCTGCATAGTGTCCTCATGCAATACCCTCATGTTCTTCTGCCAAAATCAGAGGTATTTCTGCCTCCATAGCACATCTCCTCAAGATATCATCAGGTCCCATCTTGTATAGTTTCCCAACTATAAGTGAAAAATCTACAGCGTGAACTACCAATTGTTTCTTCTGGATAATTGTATATTTGAGAGGTGTCATTCTTGCTAACATGAACTGGACTATCTTGGAGAAATGAGCATCAACCTTCTTGATGGCCAAAAAATATGCATCTGGTAGTGTATCCTCCATACTAGTAGGTTCTTCTCCATGTTCTAACCTAGACAAGTGGTCAAGTCCCTTATTCATTCTCTCTGGCTTGACCACGATCGAAAAATCATATTCCTAGAATAACATAATCCATATGCATATTCTTCCACCCAACACTGGATTGTTGACTAGGTATTTCAACACAGAGTGATCAGTGAACATCTTAAAGTGTCCTCCCAACAAGTAGTGATGAAACTTCTGCAGCGCATACACCATGGTTAAACCTTCCCTCTCAATGGTAGTGTAATTTATCTCAGTTGTAGAGAGATTCCTGATAGAAAAGGCTAACGGATGATCAATATCTCCTACTCTTGGTTTTGCTAGCACTTATCCTAATGAAATAGAGGATGCATCGACATACACATGAAATTCCTTACTCCAATCTGGGAAAACTAGAATGGACGCAATGACCATTTTCTGTTTCAATGTGTCGAAGCTCCACTGGCATTCTTCTGTCCATTGAAACTAACAATCTTTCTTCAACAACTTCTCCATGGGTGTTTTAATCTATGCATAGCCCTTAATTAAATTTCTATAGTATCCAGTATGTCCCAGCGTAGTGCACAGTTGTATAACTAAAGTAGGAGGGGGTAGATCAACAATAATGGCAATCTTAGATGGATCTACCAAAAATCCTTTCTTACATACAATATGGCCTAGCAACACTCCAAAGGGTAAAAATAAAATGCACTTCTTCAGGTTCAAGGCAATCTGACATTGCCTTCACTTATCCAACATTAGTCTTAAACATTCAATATGATTTTGCAATAGCTAAAAACAATCCAATCATCAAAATATGCTTCCAGAAATTTATGTAAAAATTCCTTGAATGCTTTGACCACCACCCTAGAAAACATGGATGGTGCATTCTTCAATCCAAAAGGCATCATTGTGTACTGGTAGGATCCCCATTCTATTGAAAATGTGGCCTTATGGCGATCTTCCTTGGCAATCTTGATCTGGTGATACTCTGAAAATCTATCGGTGAAGGAGTAAACTTCCTATCCTCCCACATTATCTAACACTTCGTCAGTAAATGATGTAGGGAATGGATCATGTAAACATGCATCATTCAGTTTTCTCAGGTCTACACTAATTTTGATCTCTCATGTTTTCTTATCTTGAACCACCATCGGGCTAATCCATTTTGACTCTTCAACAGGTTCTATGATTCCTGCTTCCAACATTCTGTCTAGCTCAATCTTGACTTTATCCTTATATTTGGGATTCAATCTATAGGGTCTCTACTTGACTGGCCTTGCATCTAGTTTCAAGGGAATATTCATCTCTCCCATGTGCCCTTTAATGCCCTTCATATCAGTGAACTTGGTTGGAAACAAGTCCTAATATTCATGCAATAATTCTATGATATTGTCAATAGTGGCATCATCCCAATAATCTCCAATGTTTTCTAGCTTAGGTGCTTTCTCTGTTCCAATGTTAACTTTTTTTATTTTAATTGTTTGTCCAATAAAAGGTAGTTCAACTCCTAGTCCTTCTATGTCTCTCTATCCTTCTGTTTCTGTGATGTTCACATTCCTAGGATCATCGTCTTCATCAACATTGATATTGTAACATCCTTGCAATTTCTGAAGAGGTGCAGTCCATTCATCCTCTTCTTGATCTAGAGGGAGGTTAGGTGCCTCCTCAAATACTTTTTGTCTTACAACCTGTAAAGATTGATCTACTGCAGGGTAATGGATTTCAAATAAAAATGTGGCTACAAAATTCCGAGTCATACCTTGCCAGTCTGCAGTGGTGGGGCACAGTTCTGCTTGAAGATACCAATTGATAGGTGTTGTTTCCAAATTTCTAATGAATTTATGCACCCACTGCTCTTGAGGAATGCTACTCTAGGCCTCCTCACAACTTCACACATGGTCCTTCAGACAACTCTGACCTGTGTATATAAATTCGCACCCTTCTACTTGTTCTGAAAATCGCGTTGTCATAAAAGTGTGACATTGCATTCAGTCCACGATGTTCTTCTTATGTGTTCCCCACCATCTTGCTGGAGTTTCTTTCATGGCTTCATCTAGTGCCAACAACCTTTGCTATACTGGTAAAATTTCTTCAAATTCCAACAAGAAAGCTTCTAGATGACTTAAACCATCAAAGGTGGGTAGATTACTTACTTCTGTTTTGATCGAGTGAACTTCCCTGACACATCTCCGTGCAAAAAAATCATACATTTTGTCCTACCAGTTCTCCAGTGCTTCTTCTGAGTCTGATGAACATGCGTTGTCACTTTTCCAGCTTAAATTTCCATATGTTGTAGGATTAATGTAATCCTGTTGTCTTTCTGTCAATTTGTATATTTTTTCTAGCTCATACACGCAGTCTTCTTCTCTGGTGGGTTTTGTGTATATACGACCTTCATCAGGATATACAGGTGAAATGACCCTAAGGCCATCACCTTCAAATGTCATTATTCTTTTCTTTAAGTCAACCACGGTAGAATTATTGAAATCCAAATCAATTCCTAACAATGCAGGATAAGGACAACTATCATCAACTATCTCAATCACCTCGAAATCCACAAACGTCCTTACCCCATCGATGTCCATAGGTACATTCTCCAACCTTCCAAAGGGGCTTACTTCCTGTTGATTAGCCATCTTGAGCCTGGTAGGGGAGTAAATCAACTTAGATTTTCCCATAAGTGCCCAGGTCTACTTCATCATAACATTGACTTTTGACCCTAAGTCGAGGGCCACATAATCTATATCATAATATCCAATCTGAGAATTAAGGTGTAGTTCCTTATTTTTCCTTCTCTTTTTGGATACTTGAAGTACTTCCCTATTCAGTGAGGGGTCTACCTTCCCTAGCTCATACTTTCTGATCAAATTTTGTAGCTCTTGTACAACTCTTTCATCCTTTATCAAATTAATGCAAGTGTATAATAATTCCATAAGCTTGATTACCTCTTTTCCTTCTCCATGTGATGCAGACTGATAAAATCCCAGAGGCATCCCACATTCTCTCACTTCTGGTTGTACGTTTGAGAAAGAAGCCTGATCTCCTCCAAATTCTTTTCTTGCCTCTTCAAATTTATGTTTCTCTTTTCTTGGATCAAACTCTTGTGTATTCTCTACAACTCTTTTGACCCTTGATTCTTCTATGGTCTTCCCTGGGGTCACTCTGTCTTCTCTTGTAACAACACCTCCTCTAGTGATAACAATGACTCTAGGATCCTCTCAGCGAGGTTCTACTGAGATTAATTGTACTTGCTGGTTACCTCCTTGTCTCTGCTGAAGTTTGGCTAGAAACACAAGAAAATCTTCAATGACATGTTCAAATGAGTTGCAGTATCTGCAAGTGGTACAAGGGTTCTAACAGTCCATTTCCAAGTGTCTTGGCTGTGCACAGTTATAAAAAATGATCTGACCTCAACCTTGACCCATGCCTCCTACTCATCCTCTTCCTCTGAATCCACCACAAGGATTGAAGTTTCCTTTTCTTGGAGAGTTAAACTGTGTAGTATTTCCTTCCTGATGTACTTATCCTTGCATCTATATGTGTTTCTTGATCTTTTATGCAAGAGATCATAAGCCCTACAATCTTTCTCATCATACCCCACAGATTTACAGAATGTGCAGTAGAGGTTTGTAGGTGTCTGAACATATTTTTTCATACAGTAACATTCACCAGGGCAATGTCTATTTCTACATACCTCACACCAAGGTAGAGTAACCTGCTTCAAAGGGCTCAGGGCTCCAGAGGCCAAGTACTCATGAAATAGGGGACAGTGCTCCTTATCATGACCCTATGATTTGCATCTGATACACTAGATATCTTCTCTTTTATATTTTCCCTTGTCTTTCTTCATATCTTTGACCTACAAAGATAAGCTAGTTAGCTGACTCAAAATTTGACTCATACCTGAGCTGGATTCTCCCATAGGGGTTGATTCTAGTTTCATGGAGATATCCAATGCCTCAGCCTGTGAAGAGATCTTCTGTTGCATCAGAGGGACTTTGATGTGTGATAGGAGGGAAACAATGAACCATCTCTTGTTCTTCTCATTCAGTATCTGAAAAATCAACCGGTCTGTTAAGGTATTAAGCCTCTGATCAAACTTCTAAACAGGTTCAACTACTCTTTGCTTGATTTCTTTTAGTTCTGTAATGCACTGTGAATCCGACTTGGGTTTCTTGAATTCTTTACTCAACACATTCTTGATTTCGTTTAGTGGTTTAGGCTGTGCAATTCCTTGGAAAAATTTCATGTACCATCTCAGTGCATGGTCTCTTAGGGTAGTACTAAACTGAGCTCCTTTAACTGCTTCATCAATGACATTCTTAATACTCCATACAAATTCACATAAAAACTAGTGTTGATCAGGATCTTCAGATCCATCTCCCTTAAAGACAAGTAGCCTCATCTCATCTGCCATAGATCTTCCTAGGTTTCTTGACTGAGTATGTACTGAAATGTTGGTAACAGTGCTATGAGTTCTCTGGTAACTCTGACTACTCTAGTTACTTAATGCTGCTAAAACAATAGGAGGAGTAATAGTACTTACTTCAATAGTTGGCGCAGTTCCTGAAGTTTCTGAATCTTCTCGACAAGGTTCTTTAGTCTTCCCTTCCTCTGCCCTAGCGGACTCTGAATGTTCCTCATTCACTAACTCATATTCTTCTCCACTGCAGAACCCTCCGTATTGTGTCAGTGACTCGTGGCTCTGCTCAAACATGTTCACCAGAGGGACTTCTCTGAAGGTCCTCCCACTGTGCATATGTCCAACCTCTGTGTCACTGTCATTGTCTGAGTTTTTGAACATTAGCTTTTCAATCGAAATACTTACTGTATTTTCAAGATGTTCTTCTCATGCAATAGCATCTTGATCTTCAACTTCAAAAAGTGTAAAAATTTTCTTCTAAGTCCATTAAAGAAATATCTCTCTGCTTGGCTATATGACTCAAATCTATCCATAGAAAAATGTTGGCACAGGGGTAGATCCAGGCTTCAATGCTTCGACATTGCACCAACAAAACCCTAACTACCGGCCCTTTCAGCAACACCTGTGAAGCAGATGAAGTCTCACCCAAGGTAGAGGAAGGGGTGGTTGCAGGACTCCAGTGTCTGCAACCTTAGTTGGGACACAGATCTATGATTGTAACACCTTAAAAGAGCACTTAGCAGTTATAGTTCATTAGTATTTAATCTTTGGTTACAACACAGATAAACCCTAATTACAGAGCAACGCAGTAGTCTACAAGATCTAATATGCCCAAGCACTTAACACATAAAGATAGATCAGATCTAGCATTCATTCAAATTATTAAGAACAAAGCATCAACATATCTATCTATCATTCATCTATATCAATCACTAAGAAAGTAAACACATAAACACATCAATACATCGCACAAGGCATAGAAACATAGGATATACGTGGTTCACCCCCAGCCTAGGGCTACTCCACCAACTCTTCTTCTCTTTTATTGTCTTCTATCAATCTTCTACATGCACAGCTCCACAAGATCCTACTCCACATAAGACAGGAGATCTGCGCGCACTTTGCTAGATTATAGACAAAGCCTTTATAAAGTCTCTTACAGTCACTTGCACTTAGCTCTGCAAGTTCTCAACATAGCATGCACAAAGCATTCAAAAATTTCACTTAGCACTTAGCAGTACACCCTTGCGCTGCATACTTACATCACCTATCTTTCTATTTATAAATTAAAAAATGGGCCTAAACATGGTTAAACCCATGGGCCGACATCCCCATACCCATTACATAATCCCAAAACCCAAAAATCCCTAAACAAGGGGCCAAGATCCCGTGATATCCGCTTCGACTTGTGCTCTACCTTTGATAGCCTGTCGAAGTCCCAAAAAATTTCAAACATGACAAAGGATCCTCAAAACTTGGTCAAGGGCCAACAAGCCCCCAACACTCACCTTTGACTCATCCCGAGTCACTCTGTTATGGGTATCTCTGCTTCAAAAGCTTCGATCTTGGCTCAATATGCTTCGACCTGTTGCCGCACCAAGGCCTCTTGCTCAGTGAACTCTTGGATAACTGCTTCGTTGACAGGACCCTCTAAGCGTTGTTCGACTGTAGTGACTACTTTTTCCAACTATGTTCCTCGACCTTCAATCTCCTCAAACAATTGTCACGCTTCATCTTGGATTGGTTGGAGCCTATGAGTCACTTCCATGACTTTGTTCTGTATGGTGTGGACCTGTTGTTGAGAAGTGTGTTGTTCCTGGGATCACTTCATCCTTTCAACTGCTGACATGAGCTTCAACTATGCCTGTATTGTCGCTGCTGCTGCTTTGCCTCCTGAAGATGTGACTCCAGTGCCTTTAGTTCAGGATATTCAGTAAGTCACTCATAGGTTTGTGCACTTCTACTACTAAGTTGTTTACATTCCAGAGCGAATGCTCTGATCTTCTCAACTGCGTTCTGGGCAGTGGCTTCTCTTTGGTCTCACACGTCCTGCGGGGTACTTGGCACTGTTTGTAGCTCTAGGTTTGTGGTTCACTGTTGAAACTGTTGGATAGCTTCCACAAGCTACGCTACTTGATTCTCCACTGGTTCTTCTACCTTTTTCTCTAATCCTGTCACAGAGAGAAGTGCTCTGCTGACTTCTTCTTTGACTGTAAGCTTCTCTACGAGCAACTTCTCTTTCTCTTGCTTGACCTGTGCTCTGTCCTCTTAAAAATTGGTGTGGAGGTCATCCTTCTCCTGTTTCACAACTTGACATTGCTCTATCACTTCCTGTTGTGCTTGCTTCAGGGCCACCATGGCCTGTTCCTTCTCTTCTTGCACTCAATGAAGGAGAGATTCAGTCACATCAGTTACTATGCGGAGTTGGGAAGGCTCATCTCCCAACTCTGGTTCTTTTGATGGTGGGGGCATAGTGGATACTGTGTGGATGGATTGAAGGGCCTGATGTACCCCTCTTAGTTTTGTCTCAATTTTTTCATACATGGTTGCTTGCTTGGCTTCAGTGTTCTGCATAATATCCTTCGAAGTGTCTGATATGGCTGCGATGATGAAGTCAAAGCATCGAGCGCGAGCACATTCTGCAACTTAGTCTTGGTGGATTTGGATTTATTCCACGAGGTAGGTTTCGTGGGTGAAACCTTTATTTTCTTAGAGGGATCATCCTCATCAACAGGATCCCTAGGCGTTGTTACTTTGCCTTGCTTTTGTTGATCTTATTTTCCATTCGTCTCTTCTTTATCTACTTCATCATTATCTCCTCGTCCAGGTGATTCTGAAGTAGTTTCGTCTGATGCACTGCTGATTTTTTGTACCTCTTCATTATTCTTCCTTATGCTAGGTCCAGGTGTACCATTCTCTTTGTGAGTGGACTCTAAGCTACCAATTAGTTTGGGATCAGACATTTCTACGGGGTCAGTAGGGATAAGGATCTCTACAGACTAGTCCTTAGTTATCTCTTCAAGGTCCTCCTCTATGAGATAATAGTATGACTGAAGCTCTTCTTTATGCTCATCTGCACGTGCAGTGATATAAATAAAGTGTCGATCTGCACTAAACTTCATGAGGGGTCTAAACCGGTGCAGGGTGTTCAACGTCATACGAGGGACAAACCTAATAACCCTCTTTAACTGGAGATAGTATGTATGGAATACTGCATTCAACGACCATTGTTTTTCCATATCGATCGAGTACCATCGCACGGTGAACTTCGTAGTGAGTGGCTCGAATGGCTCAATGTCTAGGAAGGTCGCACCTTTCGGCATCTCCCAAGTAGTAAATGCGATGAGGATCAAGAGCCATCTAAAATGGAACTCATAGCCCTAATCCTGAGCTTCGTGGCAATCCATTTCTAGATGGTTGACTAAGTACTTCACCCAGTTCAATTGGATTCCTTCTACACATTTTCCAGTGAGGTCAACAACGAACCCTGTGACCTACGTAGGTCTATTCTTTCTCACGATATTCCCTACGATCAACTGGTAGGCCAGGTGCACTGCGCCAATCTGGATGGAAGATACCTTGTAGCCTCACGTCCCCTTTTCTACATCACCATAGGTATCCTTAATTCTTTGTGCCAGGGCATGGTCTATAGCCTTCCCTGGGTAGAAGTCTTGTGGGTTTGGTCCCTACATGCTCAATCTGGTGATCCTATGGATAAACGTTGGATCGATTGTGATGCATCTGTCTAGCCATAGATAGCTTCCATGGTAGCACGATAGCAGGAGCTTAACACATGCGTTAACCTCCTAGTGCCTTCCAAAATGTGGAATCTTCATCACATTCAAGATGGTGGACTGCAGAAGGTTCATAGTCCATGGTTGGGGGATTATTTTCAAGTTATTCCCCTTCATCCAAGTCAAGTATCTGTGAGGAGCAAGCCTACTGTGGTTCTTGCGGTCCCCTAGGTTGAATTCAATGAATTTCAATGTTGCAATCTTATCCTGCTATGTTCTAACTCCACGTATCCCCTTTGGGAGGTACGCAGTAACTAGGGTGTACTCGAAGTCTCTGGGGACACTATCACAACTCACCATGCCAGACAAAGACGAGATGTAGTCGGGCAAGATATTTGGGATTAAATTTGCATTCGCTAAGTCATTTCAATGCTTGGTTCTTTTCTTGGTTGCATCTCGAGATGGTACAAATCCACGAGTAGTCGACGAAGAGTCTTGCACTCCTCTCGTCGATGAATCTTGAATCCCTGCAGACATTACTTTTTCGGCCATTAAATCAATTAGAAAGTCTTCAACCAACTTCTCTATGGTGTTGAGTTCGTTTGACATGCACACTCTTGATCGGATAACTTAGGTCGATGAATGAATGCTCAATGCAATAGATCGGGTGGTGAAATATCAGTAAACACAACATGGTAGCAATGAGTTGGTTGGATACAATTCACAAAAGTGTTTTCGGTGCAACAGTCGACGAACTAAGTAGACAATAAGGTAACATACCTCTCCAACAGGCGATAAGCCTTCATCAATGCATTTTTGTTCGTTACAACGTGGTCCCAATGGTCCGATGACAAACTTTCTGGTCATAATTGTTGTTCTAACCGTTTGGGGCATCGGTCTAATGGTCATAATGCCTCCAACGGTTATATTTCTTCACCATGGAGAAGTGCCATGTTGTGCTATTCTAATATCTTGACGAAGTTCCCATTTTGAAAACCTTCCTTCTGCAAATTCCCCTCTGGAACCTTCTGCAACTTTTCTATCTTTTCTCTCTTCTTACTGAGCATTCTAGCCTTCTTCCCTGTGATCTTTGTCTCGTTATTCCTCTTTTCATTATGATTCTTATCTCCTTTTGGCATAGTAACTTCGCGCTTTTGAGACTCTTTCGTAGGGTTCAAGGGAAATACTTCTTCTCTTTCTAGAGTAGGTGATCCACTCTTCTATGAGTATTCTTGTGTTCTTTCAACTTCAACATCCAATTTTCTGGTTCTAAACAACTTTGATCTGTTCTCATGTTCTTCAATCAAGTGCGCTATCCTCCTTGACATGAAATCTTTTAATTCTTGCTTCTTCTATTCTAAGAATTCCTCTTCTTTTCATCTGTCCTGATCCTTCTCAATCCAGGTTTTTCCTAGTAACATAGAAAATGGGGAGCTTTTCTCAATAAATTTAACAACCTCAAAATCTTCCTCTATCGAATTTCCATGAGAAATCATAGATATCTGGGTGAGTCTTCCACATAGGGTTATCAGATTTCCTCTAAATAATCCTATTTCTCCCAATGAAGGACTCATACTAGGCTTTCCTAAAATTTCCCAGGTTCTTTCTGTCATGATATTCACCTATGTTTCCTCATCCAGAACACAGTCAATGTCGAAGTCTCCTATTCTTGTTTCTATGCACTCTTTTTCTTTGAAGATCTTTGATAAGTTGATATTTATGTGATCATTCAGGGTTTCTTTCATTTGTAGAAATACATTCTCTGAGTCTTTCTGGGGTTCTGTCATGGTATTAGTTTCTTGATCTTCCTCAGGGTTTTCTTGTCTCATATTCATTCTTTCGAGCTTAGCAATCATTCTAGGGAAATCCAAAACTTCATGGTCCATAGCTTTACAACAAAGACAACTAGGTCTTCTATGAGGGAATTCCTTAGCAAGATGTCCCGGTCTTCTACAACTGCAACAAAGAATTAATCCTCTTTTTCTTTTAAAAGATCCCCATCCTTTCCTGTACTGCACACTAGGATCATAGTAGCTAACCTGAAAAAAATTCTTTCTAGGATCCTGCATCTATTTGTTAGTTCGAACATTCTTTCTATGCATAGGAATATCATATCTTTCATCATTTCTATCAGATCTACTCATATCAAATATTCTTTCTTCTAGTTGTGCCCTAGTATTCAGGCTAGGACAAAATTTATCAAACATACCTAGATTCATACTTTTGAAACAAAAATTTCCACCTATCTTACCATTAAAATCAAAACTTTTCACTATTCTTACCTTTATCAGAGAACAAAGCTTCAATATCTTACCTCTTTTCTTCAGATCTAACTTCTCTTCTTAGCATAGAGCTTCACAAGTCAAGTAGAATACTGCGCACTAGGGAAACATATCTATGCACATAGCTTTCTCTTTTCTTCAGTTCCCAACAATCATAGTTTCACGTCCTGACAACAAAACCATTTGTTGGAACAAGGGAAGACCCAGGTTTCAACGCTTCGACAACACACCAACAAAAACCTAACTACCAGCCCTTTCGACAACACCTGCGAAGAAGATGAAGTCTCACTTGAGGTAGAGGCAGGGGTGGTTGCAGGACTCCAGTGTCTGCAACCTTAGCTGGGACACAGAAATGTGATTGTAACACCTTAATAGAGATCTTAGTAGTTATAGTCCATTAGTATTTAACCTTCGGTTACAATGCAGATAAACCCTAATTACAGAGTTGCACAGTAGTCTACAAGATCTAATATTCCCAAGCCCTTAGCACATAAAGATATATCGTATCTAGAATTCATTCACATTATTAAGCACAAAGCATCAACAGGTCTTCTCTTTTATTGTCTTATGTCAATCTTCTACATGGACAAAGCCACAAGATCCTCCTCCGCATAGGATAGGAGATCTGCGCGCACTTCGCTACATCCTCCTTCCCCTATCTAGATTATAGTGCAAAGCCTTTACACAGTCTCTTACAGTCACTTTCACTTAGCTCTGAAAGTTCTCAACATAGCATGCACAAAGTATTCACAACTTACACTTAGCACTTAGCAGTACACCCTTGCACCGCTTACTTAAATCACCTAGATTTCTATTTATACATTAAAAAATGGGCTTAAACATGGGTACACCCATGGGATGACATCCCCATACTCGTTACATAAGTCCAAAACCCAAAATCCCTAAACAAGGGGTCAAGCTCCCACGATCTTCGCTTTGACTTGCGTTCCACCTTCGACAGCCTGACGAAGTCCCAAAATAGTTCAAACATGACCAAGGATCCCAAAAACTTGGTCAAGGTCCAACACAAACTTGGTGATGTACCCTCCAATAGTACTATCAAACCAGTGATATACTTCTCTTGACATGACGTTATTAACTTGCTTGACCTTCTTAATCAACATCGACATCCAAACCACAGTTGGTCTAGGTCTAATCTCAAACTGGGTATCTGCTAATCTAGGTAACCACTTGTATATCTCCTTATGAATTCCTCCAAAGAAAATCTCATGTATATCGGTAAAGATATACTTTCCCAACCAATCTTCTGTGCTAATATTATGGTTCTTATTCTGAGCCTCAATGAAGTCCTTTTCTTATTCTTGTATCCACTTTTGAATCTCTGTCTTCGATGGAAACCACCTTGACATTCCCTCAAGAATATCACGGTTCCGACAATAGAACCATTTGTTGGCATAGGGGCAGACCCAGGGTTCAACTCTAACAATGCACCAATAATCCCTAACTACCGGCCCTTTCGAAAACACCTGTGAAGCATATGCAGTCTCACCCGAAGTAGATATAGGGGGTTGCAGGACACAGGTGTCTACAACCAGAGGAAATGTAAGTGGATCCAAGGCAACAACACACTGCAACCTAGTTATTCTTACCAAGCATAAACCTAAATCACATACTTATATTCCAGATCTAACACAATAATGCAATATCAAAATAAAAGAAGGTAAAAGAACACAGTACCAACCACAGAGACACAAAATATATGTGGTTCACCCTCTCCCTGGGGCTACGTCCACATAATTGTGTTTCTTGATATTATAGGAAAACATACATTTCTATCTGCGCTCTTAGTTTTTAGATCTCTCTCTCTTTCTCTCTCTCCCCTCCCTGTGCACCTAGCTGCAGCGTTGATCTTCGTACCCAACTGAATATCTTACAATACCATAAGGCTCTCCCACACAACAATTCTCTCTCGAACAATACACAATGAACAACAAAAACAACCAATGACGAACAACCATATTTGAACGAACCCATCCCAAGTCTTCTAGACCTTTATTTATACATTACATGACAAATTCTAGGTGTCAAAACCCTAGATCCAAAACCCTAGGTGTCTAAAACCCTAGGTCCTCTTTGACCCACATTTTTCGGGCTTCACCAACCTGTCTTTCCTTCTTTCCTGTGAGGTGCTCCAAAGCATCCATTGGTGGATTTTTCCACTTGTTGAGTTTTCCATGATCCATATTCCTTGATGATCTGTCATCCTTGGTCTTCTCGTTCAATGGCTATATTTCCCTTGCTTCGCTCCTTCTTTTCTTCTTCTTTAACCACTTTGACCCAATCTCAGTCAATGTACCTTCCATGCAGTTCATACTTCATATTTTCTTTTCCTTTTTCTTCACTTTCTTTCTTAATCCATAACCAAGGGCCAACACTTGTCTAGAGCTTTAGAACTTCGAAACTTTTAGCCAGGACTGGATCAATGGTCCTTGTCCTCTTTTACGATCGACGATAGTTATCCACTTCGGGACTCCGCACTTAAAGAGTCTCATCTTTCCTCGCTTGTCTCCTCCTGGAATGCTTCTACCCTGAGTTCATGATCTGTCAATGGGTGTCGTCCCACAGATCAGTGGCTGTGAATCACTTCAGCTCTTTGGGCTTCAAAAGTTTCAAACTTTCCTCCTGCACTTTCTCCCAGAGTGCTTTCACCCGAAGTCAACAATCCTTCGATGTGTGTATTAGAGAATCAACGATCGATACATACTCTGGATTTCAGGAGTTTTTGACCCAATGCAACCTATCACATATTTCCCCTTCGGAGTGCCCAGTCTCTGGATTGCACGATCTATCGCCAGTTGGTGAAATACTGGAAGCGGACATGTGGACCAATCAGGTGGGTGACACATGTTACGTTCTAACTAAATTTTCAATACTCCAAATGATCAAAAATTACTGACATGTGGCACACATCCCATGTGTCCATGCCATCCCAGGTGACTTTCACATGCCATGTCACTTCAGAAATTCTGTGGTCCACATAACCTCCTGGTGATGTCATCGTGCCCCATCACTTCGACTCTTCAGGCTTCAAGACTTCAAGAGTTTCCATGCTATCACACTTCCAATTATCCCGAACTTCGCATTCCCAAATTGGCCAATTTGTCACCATGTGTCCTCCTAGATCGGATGACTAAGATTTACTTTGGGTCTTCACCCGGAGTCCACGGATCCGCACTGCGTGTCCTCCTTAATCTGACAGTTGAGGCTTACTTTGGGTATTTAGACTTCGTAAATCTCATATTTCAAAACTTATCTAGCCCCACTGGATTTTATCTGAAGCCGGTGACACGTGGATCTTGGCAAATCAATAGCTAACATCCTCTCAGATGATCGAACGGTTGAGATTTACTTTGGCTCTCCAACTCTCTATGCTTCAGGAGTCTCAAATATCAACTGAAAACCTTTCGAATAGATTCCTTGGGAGTTACTAATATGTTGACACGTAACCTCTTGGTGATCGATGATCAGGATCTACTTTGAATGATCCAACAATTGACATTTAATTTGGGTCTCCTACTCTCTGGGCTTCGAGAGTTTCAACTCTGAACTTCTCCTCGCTCTCTCTTTCCCAGAGTTCTTTCACTCGGAGCACGTAATCGGATGACGTGTGTCCTCCTATGGATCGATGGTCCTCAACTACTTCGATTATTCATAGTTTCGATGTTTGAGCCCTAACATGTCACATCACTGCATGCCTTTCAATTTGTGGGCGCACACATAGACGACTTGGAGTAACCCGCTTTTCACCCGGCAATTATTCTGATGCTGACACGTAATCCCTTGGGGAAACCGTTGCTTGGATTGCGGGACCGCCTTGGGAAATTACCTCTCATGCAACTCGGTTCCCCACAATGCCTCATGTCCATTGATCTCCCTCTCCCATGGGATTCGATAGTTGTGACCTTATCCCTTTCTTCCTTTTCATCAGATGACCTGTGTTCACCTGTCCTCCGATCCAACGATCTTGGATCTCTCCTGATCCTACAATGGTGATCACTCTCGAATTTGAAGGGGATGGTCTCGATCCTTCGAACCCCTTACACGGGTCTTTGACTTTCTATCTCCTGCATAGATTATGCAATGCCATTCCTCCTGATATTTTCAAATCCACGGTCAGAATTTGATCTCAACCCCGAGACTCTGACCAACAGACCCAGCCCATACCGACTCGATGTTTCAACTAGAATCTATGATACCAAACTGTAACATACCCATCCACCTGTTGGATCATGTTGTCATTGATGCCAATGGTTTGTCATTGATGCCAATGGTTTGATTACTTGGGAGATTGTTGGATCATATGTCATTGATGTAAATGGTTTGGTTTGATTGATGTCATTGGTTGATGTCAAGTAAT
>ML776748.1:472854-485816 GCA_009831015.1 Picea engelmannii | reverse complement strand
TAGAGTTGTACTCTATTCAGTTGTTGCTGATAAACCCCAAGGATTGTAGTCCGTAATAAAAAGAAAATTGTACATACATCTTGTGTTCTTTGTGTTCATTCTGGTGATGACTTGTTGATGATATATTGCTGATATATGTTGCTCATATGTGCTCACATCTAACTGGTTATAAATGACAACAATGGGTAATGAATAAATGTTGAATGCTAATTGATGAGTTTTTGTGCAAGAGGGCAGTTTTGGGAAAAAGAGCCCCACACTCATTCACCCCCCCTCTAAGTGTGGTAGGTGTGTCCAACAACACAGGTCGGGGTACACTACCTTCAAGCCCACCCTTGGATTTCTTTCTCTTACAGATACCTTTTACAATTTAAGGATGCATAAAAGAAAATACTTTAATGACATGCACAACAATATCCAACAAGCATGCATAGTCTAAAGATTCAATTTAGAGATAATTAAATATACACAGCAGAAATACATTCACATACATGTAAATGATACCATAAAAAAGAGAACTTATCTTTATGAAAGATTACACCAATTGGCTATAGACCAAGGAAGTCACCACCCAACCATAGACACTACTGTTCCAAATATCAACATCAACGTCACCTCCGAGCCATGGATATGAATCCATAAGGATGGTTCCAGAGTGTTACTTGACTTCCAAAACCAGTCAACACCCAATATCTCACAGGATTCCCAGCTCTCAAAACGATCCAAGTACCTATCTCTCTTCTACCCAGCTTGCACCACCCAAGAGAATGGACCTCCACCCTTCTCTGCCACGCAGTCCCTCATGCAGTCCTTCTCCTTAATCTGGGCTCCAATGCAACTGGTCCAAAATATCAATGTTGGAACTCTCAGGACTCGCAGCTGTGAGCAATATTGGACACAAGCCAATGCATCTCAGACATGCGGCCTCAGGTCATGACTAGATCACACCAATGACCACTACAACCAACTATCCCGTGGCTAATCTTTAGCAGTTTGGCTCCCTTTCCCCGAGCCAAGTTGTGAATGATGGATGGATTAATGAACGGGTAAGTGGGTGCATGGAGGTGCTCACATGAAAGTGCGTGAGGGATAGAATGGTGTGAATGCAGAAGTGAAGGAGAAAACGAGCCAACGACCAACCCCCCATTCAGACCGGAGGTGGGTTTAAGTAATTTGGGGGGGGGGGAGAGGGGATCAAGAACCTCCTAGTTTTCCCTAAGAAGATCACATAACAGATCCCCTCCCTTAGACAAAAAGGGTAATTAGAATAGTAATAAACACTTATCCCCTTAAGCCTCCTCTCTTATGGAATCATATCCCCCTATTAATAATAATGATAAAAACATTACATGTCTTGGGCATACTAGCCTCTTAATAATTGTTTGGGCACTCTGGTATCTCAGCATTGTAACAATACCCATTTAAAAATGGGGGTTGAAAACCTCGGGTGTTACAAAAATCCATTATGGAAAGCAGACATGCAGAAGGAGTATGAATCACTCCTACAGAGATAGACTTGGAATCTTGTTCCAGTTCCACTAGAAATAAATCTTTTCAAGTGCATATGGGTCCAAAAGATCAAGATGTACAAGGCCCAACAGGTTTCCAAAGGAATTCATCAGATCCATAAATATTTCTACATCTTCATGAAGAATTTTAGTGAGCAGAAGTTTCAGACTTTGCGGGATCATCTTGCAGTGAAGAACATAGTTTCCTAGCAAATGCCATTTTCTTCTTTTGATACATCATCTTTTGAGGGGGGGGTTTGTTCCCACGTGGTTTTCCCTCTTTCCTCATTTTTATGTAGTGTTCATTAGTTTAATTGTACATGAGTACCTAAAATGGCCTAGTACTTGGGACTCATTTTTTACTCCATAGTGGTGTTCAAGGGGGGTGTTGGAGAAATTTCTATTTTTGGCACACTAGTTCAGTGGGAGTTAACTGACTAGTTCTATTTTAGACTTTCTAATATTAGACCATCACTATTATGCATGCATTCCTAATTATAGGATTTCATTGCCTATATGAGTGAATATAATTCACTCATTGATAAGATCATAATATACATTGATTCTCATTCTTCATTGTGTATCTCTCTTCCTTTTCTTGATAAGCTTTGTTTGTGTATTCTTTAGTTAGGTCTCTTGTGCAGGTTTCCATGAAATAATGACACTTCTAGCATCTTGTCAATTTCAGCCTTCACCTTTTCTTTGTATATTGGATTCAATATGCAAGGTATTTGTCTGATAGGTCTTGCTTATGTATTTAACGAGATCTTCATCTCTCCTAGCTCTCCTACTAACCCCTTCATCTCTGAGAATGTTGTTGGAAATAAGTCACTGTACTTGCACAGTAATTATGTGATCCTTTCTATTATCTGATTATCCCAATAATATCCAATACATTCCATCTTTGGTTTTTATGTATTTCTAATGTTGATCTTCTTGATCTTTAATGGTGCAACATAATATTATGAATCTAGTTTGGGACCTTCTACTTCCCTTTCACCTTCCACTTTCAGGATCTGTATATTGCGTAAATTATCTTCTGTCGGATCTTCTTCTTCTATGACGTGATAACAATGTATAAATTGTTTAAATATATGTGTATATTTATTTTGATATGCTGGGACTATTTCAAATTATGTTTCTTCGAATATCTTTTCTCTTACCACTTTTAGCGTTGTATCAATCTCTGGGTTGTCATGTTCAAATGCAAATGTAACTATGAAATTCTGTTGTAGCTCTTCCCAGTTAGCAGTTTCTCCATGTTGTTCATGATCTGTGTAATAGTTCTTCGGAATTCCTTTTAGTGTGTGAATAAAATGGTGTGGCCATTCCTCTGGTGGTACTAATATCCATTTAACTATGCACTTATCTACATGTTCTTGATGTTGTCCAAATCCCTCATATTTCTCCTCATATCTATTCTCCTTCTCTGCACCGAATTGGATGCACAGTAACCTTTTTCACTGAAACCAATTGTTGATATTTTCCATGTGTGTACCCCACCATATTGTAGGTGTATATTTTAAATAAGTATCTAATGCTGGTAATCTCTGATTTTCTATAACCTCTACCTCAAACTTCACTAAAAATTCTTCTAAATCATTCAAACCATAAAAAGTAGGAGGTTATCTTGCCTCTGTACCAACCCATCTCAGCACACGTGTCATTCATGCACACCTCCTAGTATATAATTCATGATCCATATGGATATCAGTGGCCACCCACCTATCCCAACTGGCAAAAAACAATCTTCTGGCAACTTACTATTTTTAGCAAGTTTTTGGTTCCTAAATTTCAAGGGCCATTTTGAGAGCCTAAATGAAGTTTTTTTGGGGGTCAATATCCTCAATGATATTCCAAGGCTCTGATTGAGCCCCAAAAATGAATATCCTAGATCATACCTTTCCAACGAGATATCATGCACCCCAAATATAGATCGTGTGCCAAAGTTATGCCCCCGGGAAGTTGATACACCAAACTACCCAAAACAAGGTCCACAAAACAATTGGCTTTTCATCTTCCAAGGTTAGGGTGTTGGATTTTATTTATTTTAAATATTCCTTTATAGATTCATTGTATTAATATTCTTGTGAATGAGCATAGGCATCATATCTCTTCTAAGAGATAAGTTGCCACCATTCTAGCGAGTCTTTCACTATGTAATTTTACAGTCTGTACATTTCGCTGATTAATAGAAATTTTGTATTATTGTATAACTGTGTTTATATCTCTTATATATTTATGTTCTATTAGTGGATATATGATATATCTCTGTACATTTATTTATTATATATCTTCTCTCATTTCGTGTCAAAAATTATCCGAATCAGTCGTATCAGAGCAGGCTTCTCTTGATCATTTTTCAGTGCATGTCCTTGACGAGGTTCGAGTATAGAAAATTGGGTCTCGATCTTTTATCTCTTGAGTAAAATCACTCTCGCACTCCCAATAAACCCTCCATGGAGGAAGAGAAGAAAAATGACAGAGAAAATGATTCTATTAATATGTTGCTAGAGCAAGCTCTCACGTGACAAAGGGATGAAATGATGGAGAGTTTTCCCCACATCCTTCAATGCCTGCCGATAACAGCAGGTGTGTCTTCATAAAGTGACCACTTTGGAATAACCTCTGCTTTAAAGGTACAAGTTAATTTCGATATTCCTTTATTTGAAATTTAGATCGATATAGATGCCCTAGAAAAATGGTTAAATTTTCTAGAAGGTTATTTCTTTGTTCACAATTTTTTCGACAGGGGAAAGATCACCTTCACACTGCTTAAGGCTCTCCTCCATGTCAAACATTGGTGGGAAACTTACTAGGACAAAATTCCCATAGAAGAGTGTAGAATATATGAGGTCGAGCCCACTTGGTAATTTTTTGTCGATGCGGTCAAGGAACAATATTACCCTATTGGTAACTATGTCGACTAGTACATGAGATGGACCATGTTGCGTCAAGAGAGGGGCCAAATAGTGTTGGAGTTCACCAACATCTTCCATACCTTGCACACCAAGCTGGGTATCTAATATTTTGAGTGGCATTTGGTTCTGAAATACCATGGGCTTCTACACAGGCACATCCAAATTGAAATGGAGTTTCCAGACATCTCATCGCTGGGAACTTCTTACCGATATGTTGTCAAAATCAAGTAGAAATTTAAGAACTAGAACAAATGGTTGTTCAGGTCTAAAAATATGAAACAACCAGAGAATGATAAAGATGACTGTAATAAACAACCTTCTGACAACCAATCTAAGCCACTGGAAAAGAATGGTAACAGAAAGACAAAGAAGGACACTAGAAAGTGGTGTGATTTCCATAAATTCCCCTGGCACAACACTGATGAATTTCACTCAAAAAAATCATTGGTGGCTGATATTAAAGACAAGGAGCCAAACCATGATTCAAAAAATAATGAAAAAAGACAAATCATCGATGCAAACCCCACTGCTACTGTCATGACCGCAACAATTCAACCAAAAGAACCAATAGATCCTAAAGAGGGGGAGCACCTTTCTCATTCATAGAATTGGTTTCAGGGGACCCCATTGCATTTTATTGTTGATAGTGGAATACAAAAGAACCTCATCTCACTAGAGGTCATCAAATAGTTGGGATTGTCAATAACACCATACCCACAACCATACAACATCAGGTGGCCTTGCCAGGGATGAGACCTCTGTTTCAACCAATAATTTTGATTATCATATGGAATCCAACCCTTCAAGGATGAGGTATTATGTGATGTTTCCCCACTGGATGTTTGTGATGTTCTTTTGGGCCAACCATATATGTGGAAGAACCATGCTATTTATGAGTCTCAACTCTGTAGTGTCATTTTTACTCTGGGGGGGTCTCTCTATAGGAAAGTATAGGTAGTTCCAACTACTTTCCCACCTAATCAGTTCCACAATGTAGTATCTCATACTAAAAAATTAAGATTTTTCACAATCTGTTCAAAAGGTTAATAGAAGATCACTACAACCACTGCAACCTCTGTCCAAGCACCTTCTATCCTACAAAAGTAGGTTGACAAGATTGCAACAAAGCACAAATATTACTTCTGCACACAATTATCTCAGGTAGCTGACTAGTTGAATAGATTCAACCCTGCCAGCAATAGGTTCGTGACAACCTTCCACAAACCAAACAATGCAATGTCTCTAGCAAGGTAAGCAACTCACCAAGATTCATATTCAACAATCGATTTCCCCTCTCCCCCGGGCACTCAACACAATCAATACCATTTATTCCTAAGGAGGGAGGATTGATCCAAGTGGATATCAGTGGCTACCCACCTATCCCAACTAACACAAAACAATCTTTTGACAACTTACTATTTTTAGCAAGTTTTTGCTTCCTAAACGTTTGGGGCCATTTTGAGGGCATAAATGAAGCTTTTTTCCAGGATTGAGCACCTCAATCATAGACAAATGCTCTGATTGAGACCCCAAAATGAATCACCTCAACGATACCTCTCCAACAAGATATTGTGTTCCACAAACATAGATCATATGCCAAAATTATGCCCCCGAGAAGTTGATACAAAAAACTACCCAAAACGGGGTCCACAAAACTGTTGGATTTTCATCTTCTGGGGTTAGGGTTTTGGATTTTCTTTATGTTTTTTTTTTTGTTTGTTAGTTTGTCCGTGACTTGTGGGACTAACCTATGGCTGAGAAACCACGACTCAAGGGAATTTAAGCCATCAAAATCACCTTGGGATCGCACCCGGCCTGAGCCACACCAACCCTTAACATGGATAGATTTTTTTGTCCCCACAGGTTTCGAACCAGTGACTTTAACAACACGGAGTTCCTTAATAGAACACTCCATCACCGACTATCCTACACCTTGGGGGATTTAAAATTGAAGGACATGGGGGTGGTCTTTGATCCACTTATGTGTGCATGGGTCATGATACGATTTAATATAGTATCTCTGGGTGAAACCACACATTCGACCACTACCTCAAGGTGCCCCCATTGCTTCAGGTTAGGCCCTCACGAGAATTGAACCTTGCCCAATGGTGAAAAACTCCTCACTTTCCACCATTGGATCCAACCCCTTTGGGAAGATTTTATTTATGTTAAAAAGTCCTTTAGAGCCTCATTGTAATAATCTTCTTGTGAATGAGCATATCCATCAC
Organism: Picea engelmannii; assembly: GCA_009831015.1. Lineage (NCBI taxonomy): Eukaryota > Viridiplantae > Streptophyta > Pinopsida > Pinales > Pinaceae > Picea > Picea engelmannii. The sequence continues at coordinate 479,159 of ML776748.1, read as the reverse complement.
ATATCTTCTCAGAGATAAGATGCCACCATTCTAGCGAGTCTTTCACTATGTAATTTTACATTATATATATTTCACTCATTAATATAAATTGTGTATTATTGTATCTATGTGTTTATATATCTTATATATTTCTGTTATATTATTGGATATATGATATATATCTGTACATTTCTTTATTATATCTCTGCTCTCATTTCATGATGAAAATAATACAGATCAATTCATGTAGTCGTTGCTACCAGTTTTCCAATCCCGTGCCAGAGTCTGAAGCAAAAGAACTAATACTCCTCCAACTGAGCATTCCATCTGCAGTTGGGTTGACATAATCCTCTTCATGCGTGGTAGTTCTGTATAGATAATTCACATCTTTTGTAATAATATTATCTATCACAGGTTCCACATACCTTCCTCCTTCCAAGGGATCCAATGACGCAATAACTATGTATTCTCCAAACTCAAATATCATATTTATGGTCTTCAAATTGATAATATCCTAGTTATCAAAATCCCAATCCAGGCCCAACAAATATGGATATGGAGAATTATTTGCTATTATGTCAATGACTTCAAAGTATGCCATGGTATGTACACCATATAGATATACTGGAATCCCCTTCAACCTCCCAATTGACACCACTTAGTGCTGATTTTACAACTTCAACCAAATAGGTGAATACCCCAATTGTGGTTCTCCCATAGCTTCCTAAGTCTTGTTTAGTAGAACATTGAATTCAGATCCTAATTCTTGTATAATATCCCCCATATTGAAATCTCCTATGTTGGCATTCAATCTAAATTCCTCGTTGATTCTTCTCTTCTTACAGACTTGATTTACTCCTTCTACCCCTTCTTCCCTAGGATTACACTTTTCTAACAAATTCAAAAATACTTGTAAGGAACTTTTATCATTCAATAATTTGACATATGCTCCAAAAAATTTTCTTAAGTTACTTACTTGTTCTGAAGACTTCTCTTGATTTGTTTGATCAAATAATGAAGGAATTCCATACACCAGTATCTCATCTACTAGCTTCGTTCTGAAAGTGAACACAATGTTTTCCTTCAATATTTGTTGTCTAGCTTCCTTCAATATCTCTTTCTCTTTGTGCGCTTCAAACTTTTGTTCAGGCGATGTATTCTTCCTGACCCATTGGTATTGGTATTGATCCTTCTTGGATGCATCTTCTCCTATATTAGCTCCACCTCTAGTAACAATGTTAATATTTTTCCCATCCTCTTCTCTGTTTTCCACCCCAATCCATTCCACATTCTGATTGGTCTGGTTCCTCTTTTCCTGTATTTTTATCAAAAGTGTTGGGCGATCTTCTGTTTCATGGTCTGTTGCACAAAAATACATACATGTCACAGGTGGATGTGGGCAGTCTCTTGCATAGTGCCCTGGTTTTTGACAGTTATGACAAACAACTGGTCCTCGACCTCCTCCAAATCCTCTTCCTCCATGGAGTCCTCCTCTGAATCCTCCTCTATTTCCTTGATTATCTCTGTGTGGTGTATTATAATGGGGTCCTTGATTATACCACGACTGTGGGTTATTGTACTGTTGTGGTGTTGTGCACTACTTTGCAGGATTATACTGTTGTTTCCTTTGAAATTGCTATGCATTATACTATCGTTGTGCTACAAACTATTGTGCGAGATTATATTGTGGTTGTTGTGTGTTTTTATACTGTGGTTGTTGTGCAGATTTTCCTATTACATGTTCAACCTACACCCTGTATGTATCTACAATCCTTTCTTTCAACATCTCGATGGTTCTACATTCCTTGTCTTCATGTCCAACTGACTTACAAAATTTACAAAATGTACCCTTTGGTATTGTCTGATATTTATACATTAGGGGGCAATGATAGGGATCATGGCCATGTGTTTTTCAAATATCACACCATAGTCCTCGTGAAGCTAAGGGGTTTGACATACCCACTCCAATATAATGCACAAATAACGGACTCTCATTCTTGTGATGGCCTTCCATCCTACACATTGTACACCTTACATCTTCTCTTTTCTCCTTTCCTTTTTTCCGATTCAAATGGAATGTTAAGTTCTTAAAATATTACTTTAGATCTTCCATAGTTGGATCTGTATGTTGTTATTGGTTTTCCTTTGGCTATAAGGCTTCCTACAGAGCCTCACCCTAACTTTGGAATTTATGTTGTCTTAAATGATACTTCAAGTGTGGCAACAAATAATTAACAAACAAATGTCTATGTTGTGTATCCTTAATAGTGTACTTTAACTTAATTTTTATCCTCTTGAACTTCTGGTCCACTTCCTAGACTGTTTCTCCTAGTTTCTGCTTGATCTCTATCATTTCATTCATAAAATAGTATTCTGAACTTGGCTTCTAAAAATAATGTATTAACTTCCTCTTCACATCTGCTATAGTTGTAGGTGTTCCCATTGGATTATTTTTTCAAAGACCCATGTACCAATCTAATGCGCGGTCTCTGAATGTGACTTCCAACTATGCAACCTTTGTATCCTTCTTTGTAATCTTATTTTCTACCCATATCTTCTTTCATATGAAAAAATGTTTTTCTAGATCATCTGGCCCATCCCCTCAGAACTCTGGTAACCTAATAGTTGGATCTTGTCCCACCATTGTGAAATTTGTTGAACTACCACCTCCACGTGGTGTAGATAATTGACTTCTACTTGTTGAAATAACACTTATGCTACTGGACACATGTCCTGTAAAAAATATTCTACCACTAATCACTTGTTTTTTAACCAATTCTTCTTTAGTTTTCTTAGTCACACATGGGGTTGTGGGTTCCACACTAATTCATATATAGAATGGAGATCCCTCTTATGTGTTGAAGCCATGACCACTAGTTTTCCTCTCATATGTGGTGTGAAATATATCCTCAATATTCCCTATGGAAAGAATATCCTCTACCTCTTCCTCATCGTTGTCCAAGCCCTCTCTCTTGGCTACTACCCTCTTTTTACTATTCATCTTATACTGGTAGGGTTTTCCACTATGCATCACACCTACTGACATTATGGTTTCCTTGGTATATTCATTATCCATCATGATGGGGTCCATTGCTTCCTTCTTTTGGCTACTCTCTAGAGCCTTCTCCATTTCTTAGATATTCCTTAGTGCTTCCCCCAACTCCCCCATGCATGTAGAGTGTTCTAGTTGTCTAATTCCATGATCATCATGCCTTTATCATGTAATAAGATATTGATCAACATGTAAAGAGACCTAATGTACCTCCCTCTAGGCCCCTTCAAGAATTTTTTCTCTGCAACAATATATGACTTCGTTATATCTACTTTCAACTCAATGATAAACCCCAAAACAATATGGTCTAACCAGAAATCCACTGCGTGCGTGAATTCGTTATTAACCCTTTCGAAATGCACAATATTTTTAGCAGTCCACTCTACTGGCTTGATCCGATTAGTTGGATGGGTATATTTTAACATCAATATCCACTTCTGTAATAAATCTGGAAAATAACATAAATATTCTTCATGCAAATCAGTAAACACATACCTCTACAGGTACTAGCATGGTGTATACCTAGAAATCCAATTGCTTTGTCTCCAACCATCTTTCAATATCTTGCTTCGTAGGATTCCATGGCCTGGACATTTCCTTCTACCATTTCATATTCTTCACCAAATCCCTTCCTAGATCTTCTTCTGAGTTTTAGCCGACAACTAAACCACTTGTTGGATGTATGGCTTGACCCGGGTTCTACCTTAGTTCTCCAAAAAAGCCTTTTTACCATTGGCCCTTTTTTATGTAGTCTCACCTGAGATGGCTTATGGGTGATTGCAGGGCATAGGTGTCTGCATTCATGGAAGGTATTGGGGGTTGTTATTCTTACTTCTATTTCTACTTAACCGTGCATTCGATCATACCATTAATCATATATACTATTTCATTCATTCATAATATTCATTTTGCATACATATTTATAGTGCACAGTGTAATTTAAACCATTCATTCATCTAAACATTTAACCATAATTACATAAATAACAAAACATTCAAACATATTTACAACACAAGGTTTTTATCGTGGTTCACCCCCTTGGGGCTATGTCCACAAAGATATTCCTTTTGTTTATTCTTCTTCATCAAAATGGTGTTGTGCACATTACATCATAGAATATATATGTGTAGTGATGCATACCAACATCGCACCAAACTCCCCAACTTGCGACCCGACCCTTAGTTACATCAACTCCATCCGAGCTCCGCAACTCTCATCAAAATACATACTCATAACTCAAAAAGGATTCCAAAATATACTAAATATATGATAATACTCTCAATTCCAGATCTCAATACCCTAGCCTACCTCATTCATATTCTATTTGTACTACAAAAATGGGTTAAAACCCTTATAATTTGACTCCAATGCCCTAACCCTAACATGGCTAGGTTTGTCCACATATGCATTGGATTTCTGCAAATCCTACCACACACTACTTCATTTTCCCTTTGTCATGCTAGTCTTCCTTCTTTTCCGGCATGCATTGTTCCCTTTGGCCCACTCTGCCTTGCTTTCTACGCTTACTCCCAAAAACTCCTGCTCCAACACTCACAGAGGGAATAACTAGAGGAATTTGTGCACGTAATCATGGATTCAAAACCTACTCTGATACCATTTTCAGGCTATGTATGGGAAAAGAAAATGAGTAACTCCATGGATGGATTGCATTAACATGAGACATTCATAATTACAATACAAAGTGACCTATGTTTTCATCTTCCAAGAGGTCTGAATGGCTCTTTCTATTCATCGATGACTCTTCATATTTATCCTAAATACTATTTACAATCATATTTACAAAATTCCATAATCACAAGGATTAGGTATCCAATAAGTTCATCTTGTCACTACTTTTTGAGATGCATTTTTTCTTGCAAGTAGCCTTCATTTCCTATAATATTTTTTAGCATATCATTTCAAGTAATATTAATGGTTTCATGTAATTTATGAGGAGGTACTATTAACTTTGTTTTGCATTATTTTTTCTTTATCTTTGTAGCAAGTCGACTCAAGGAGAAATATATATGTTTTGTAGTATTTTGATTCAAATTTATAGTAGGGAAATTGAAATAGATTTAGCCATGTTTTGAAACAATTTTCTTTCAACCTTACAACATAGCAACTTAGATATATTTACTTTGAGTTTCCAACACTTTATTTCAACTATAATTCATGTCAAATTAAGTAGGATTATTCTCTTCATTAGTTGGTGCTTTGAATTATGTTTTGTGGCTCCTTCAATTCAATCATTTTGTAGCATGTCAATTCAGCTTTCATTTGATTCCTACTCTTTACATTTCATCCTTCTTATTGATTACGTATCCCTTCCATTCATAGAGTTAACATGTCTCCTTTATAAGTAGATAGATGTCATTATTTAGTTTTCACACATAGTGCACAATACCTCATCAAATTAGTACAACCTTGGGTTGAAAATATAAAGTTACAGCTAAGGAGTTCAACATCCTTGTTGTAATTCTTTCATCCATTAGTTGTTTCCCTTTAGATGATATACTAGTGCTTGGATTCAATAATTTCACTATCTAGATATGCTCTTTTTCACTTGAATATCTTTCCTAAGTGCATAACTAATTATTCAATTCTTTGGATTGTGCCATATCATTTGTCGATCTATACCTTTTAACCATTTAAGGATGTTGGAATCTTCATTCTCATACAAATAATGGTTTCTTCATGGAAATTTGTATGGATCATTAGCTTGATGGATCGACACCTTATGGATCAACAGTTTGTGGATCACTAGCTTCATGGATCTATAGCTTAATGGATCGATAGCTTCACTTCCTTATCATTTCTCTTTTTTTCATTTCTTGATTCTTTGGTGCTTTTCATTTTTCATAGAAACTCATGGAAATCTATTTAAATCACTTCTTCTATACAAATAAGGTTGACTTTCTTGACCTCTTATCAATCTACAAAAAAATCACACTTGTATTGCAAGATAACATGTTATGACCCAAGGGGGGAATATATATGGATAAATGTATATGATATGACCCCAAGGGGGGGAATATATGGGCCTAAATGTACATGTAATGTGTAAATACATATGTAGTATGGTCGACATAGTGATAAAGGGGCTTCATGTGCAAGTGTGAATAGATATATATAAGAGATAATATATTCATTATTGGGGGAGGTGAATTGTGAAGAATGAATGGTATTTGGTTATTTGGATGGGATTCCCCTATTCTTTAAGGATTTATTGTGTAACTTATCTATATTGGAGTTGTGCTCCACGCTCACATTA
>ML776748.1:453156-465876 GCA_009831015.1 Picea engelmannii | reverse complement strand
ACATGTACTCACCTTCAAGCTGTTGTTCCTTATCTGCTTCATACTCACTACTTTCTTGTTCTGAATCTGAAATGTACTCACCTTCAGGCTGTTGTTCCTTATCTGCTTCATACTCACTGCTTTTTTGCTCCGAATCTAAAATGTACTGACAGTTTACATGCTCATGCACCTGCAAATTTTCAAAGAAATCTCGATCTTGTATCCTTCTAGAAGCATGAATGTTCTCCTCCACCTCTCGAGCATCTTCAAACAACTGGATTAAGGATGGAGACTTCCGTTCTAATAGAAGAAGGGCAAGTTCTGAATGGAGACCTATAATATAATATGTCATGGCAAACGTCTCTGTAGGCCGGACCTCCAAAGTTATGTCATGATAAATACGGTAAAACCTTATATTAAAAACAGGCAAGGCTTCATCCTTCTCTCATTTCAAAGCATAGAAATCAGTGAGGTAAGAATCTAAAGATTTGTATTCACCCCAATACTTTAGGAAAGCATTAGAGAATTCAATCCAAGAGCCAATTGAATCATCTCTCAGACCCTTGAACCATGCAGCAGCATCTCTGATTAGAGATTTAGAGAAAAATCTCATGATTACATCTTCTTGAACAATCTGAAAACGATCAACAAAATCCTCAAAGTATTCCAAATGCCTCTCAAATGAAACTTGATTCTCTCTGGAAAAACAAGGAAGATATTCATAACAGTCAAGAGGATAAGGATGAAGGGGATGGGGAAATTTTAAAGGCCTAAACATTTTCATCCTAATCTTGGTTTGAAAGGCAGTGGGTTGCTCGTAAGGGATACAATGTTGATGAAAAGGTTCAGGAGTAGTAACAGAAGGCACTGAAGTCTGAGTATACTTGGAGTCAATTTCAATTTCGACAAAGTCAGAAAAGTGATCAAATGCAAGAGGAATTGGAATACAGGACTCATTTTTAAGAGCAAGTTGTGATGAGGATATCAAATCAACATCTATAGCACAGGGTTGCGGAGTCTCTATTTCTTCTAAAGACGGATAGATGAAAACGGGATGGTAGTCTTCTGAATATACAAAACATAAAATGATTCTCTTTACATGTAAAGGGAATAACATGAAAGAGTTAATAAAAAACAACAATAATTCATGAAGCAGACTGATAAACTGATATCTGGATTTAAAGTGCAGCCTCTTCATCTCTTGTTAAATGGATCCTCCCAGTGGAGTCTTATTCAAACTCAAATGGATCAGGGAAAGAACAAGCTTTTGCAAATCTGCCCTAACAGCTGGATTAGATTTCCTCACCTTTCACAAATGGTCTTTTAGGACACTCTTTTCAACAAGCAGACTAGTAAGGATATAGATATTCTTCTCTTTTTGTGAAGGATGGAAAAAGAGGAACAGTTCTCTCCTAACGCCAACTTGTAAGACTTCTTTCCTTGGGTTATATACAATGTTGAACTCAGAAATCAGGTTTGTAATTTCAGAAACTAATGGAGGCTGTCACCCTTCAAGTTTTTTGTTTCAATTTCAGATTTCTGAAAACATGAAGATTTAGAAAAATAGGCTTAACAGAAGATGGTCTAGATACAAATAAGAAATAGTACCTCTTGAAATCCCCGAGGTAGATAATCTGCAGATCTGAAAATCTATTTCTATAAGGCTCTTCTCCTTCTAATGATCTTTTCTAGATCTGTCACAGGTCTTCAATGGAGTCACCACTGAATTCGTTCTTCATGGAGTCACTAGATAGATGATTACAACCAAAATATGTCTAGGCTTTGTCTATCATCAAAGCTGGATCTATGTCGTCTCCCAGGGAAGCTGAGCTTCAATCTCCTTTCCCTGGCAACGACGCCAATTTGTTATCACTCCAAGAAACCCTTTGTGGTTGTAGACCAAAGGTGCTTGGTAACTTCAAGTAAAAATGTTTTTGTATTTTGTGTAAATGGATCAATGGGATAACTCAATTCAAATATGGTATTTAGACAGTCGGGATGGTAATCAAATGAACCAGTGCTCTCAAAGATTGATAATCAGTAGATAACTTTAAGTGGGTGAAGAACAAATTGATTATAAACCAGTACACCATGTAGGGTCTAATAAACAATAAAGAAACTATTTACCAAATTATGAGCCAAACAATGAGATAACAGTCATTCAAGGCTAGACAACTCAATAACAGTACAGAAAGAAGGTGGAAAAACTGACATCAAAAGAGAGAGAAATCTGTGATTTAGTATTAGCATCTATGGGCCTGTTTACAATATATCATTTCTGTATTCCAAAAAACTCTCCTAGAAACTCCTTTTACATATGTTTATATAGGAAAATATACTCTTTATCCTCTAAAGGCTTGAGTCAACCTTCTGCTTTCTAAAATTAGAAAACAGTTACAATCATCGGCACTTGTACAAACAAAACTATATATAAAAGAAATCTTGACAACACTATCTTGAAAATCTCGAATGCTAGAAAGATGGAGTCAAGGCTATTTTAAAATATGGAAAATTTTGGATGATAAAGATCTTGAACTGCCTTCGAAATCTTGATTTACAAAGATGTTGCCAACTGTCTTTAAAAAGGGATATCTCAAAACAGAGATACTCTGCCATATAATTAGGAAAATTTTCCTTTAATTGCTACCTCGAATCCTGGGTTGAAATCTGATGATGTGTAGCTCAGCCTCCCAAGGTTCTCTGGTTTGATAATCTGATAATGAAACTTGAATTATGTGATGTGGCTCCCAAACCCTGAAATTATGCCTCTTTTAAAGATGGTAATGACATTTGTATACCTTTTCTTCTCTTCATTTTCCAAAAGTGGCGAATTAGATAGATTTGATAATTCATTAATAAAGCCTTAGAAGAGGTTTCAATTCATTCTCATGAAAAAATTTACGATTTGGGCAAAAACCGTAACATTCTGGCCTTGATAGGATTTCACCAGCTTATTTACCGACAAATCCGCTCCTAAGCTGGTGAAAGGCGGTGCTTTCACCAGCTAATTAGCAAAATTTTCGGCGAATTAGCTGGTGAAAATAGCAGATTTTTCAAAATCAAATTTCTCGTTCATAGAAAATCCATTTTTCATGCCTGAATAGTCGATCGACATCTAGAAATCCTAAGCTTTCCAATGGTGTTTTAAAATATTCATTTGGAGCTCGGGAAGGGATTTAAAATTTCCCTGCAATTTTAAGCACCATTCTTTCAAAAATGCTAGTGCATTTTTTATCGCTAACAGGAAGGACAGACTGTCCAATTATTTTCTTAGTAAAGACCCACTGCGTCTCCTCACCATATGCAACCCAAAATCCCAAACGATTCTGCACATACAACACAACAAACTGCTATCTGGGCCGAGGTCTTGCGCTGGTGAAAGCACTTGGCTCTGTCCTTCAACATTAGAAATTTAACAAACATTCGTGAACGATGCGTATTGGGGAAGTGACGAATCGATTTGATGTTGTCAGCCAGGTAGTACAGCTCCCGTCCTTGCGATAATGGATTCATATTTTTCATTTCCTATGCCATGAGTGTGAAGCATGCGTCACTGAACAAGATCCTCTTTGTAATCCTATTTCGACGTGCAAACCAGAGTTTCCATCATTACCTAGCTTTACCGGCGCATCCTTCTTGATTTGCATGACGTGGGTTGATCGTAACATCATTTGTTTTTCAAAATGTGGATAAAACGCACGTGATTCTCGCTTTCACCAGCTAATAGCCCATGAAAAATGCTCCTTGGCTGTTGAAAACTGCCACTTTCACCAGCGCACAATCCTTTGAGAAATGCTCCTTAGCTGTTGAAAGTGACCACTTTCACCAGCTAACCATCATCTTTTAAACACGCATTAGCTGTTGAAAGCATTTTATGAAAATTTTAAAGAGAATACCTTTATAGGTCATCTTATTTCTAAGACAAAAATCAAAACCTAAGTCTTGTAGCGAGAAAAACTCAAAACTAAATTTGAGAAAACTACCAATAGCCATGCTATCCACCACAAAATGCAACCATAGGGACGGGTTCATTTTGGGAGCTAACAACGTCTTCCCGTGAGGGATTTCACCATAAGGGGACCACTTTGGAGTTCATCCATATTTACTTCTTATCAACCATGACAAAACAATAATGAGTCATATTTACATCAAACACTATTGGGTCCATTACCCAAACCTTTGTGCTATGGGTCTTTCTTCAAGGGTTGACATCAATGACAACCAACCTTAATCAACAACCTATGCCTGAGAGGCCTTGATAAATAAATGGTGCAACCTAAGGGACTGATGACAGTGAAGGGGACACATTCATTGGGTTAACCTTGATAAATGAATGGGATTCCATTCCTTGGGGTGGGTAGGTCAATGGGAAAAGAACTGGTGGAAATCAAGATAATTGTAGGAGAATGCCAATGGCTTATGTATATGTTTCGGGCCAGGGTGCCTTTTTATTTATTATTTTTGGGGACAAATGTGCCTATGTATCTGTGGTATTGGGGCCAGAGTGCCTATGTAATTTTCTTAGATTGGAATTCCAGTGTGATTTTGGGCCAAAGAGCCTATATGTGTATTATTGGTTGGGGAGCTAAAATTGTAAAATGAGATTACGCCTGTAGGGTTTTGTGCACTGAGGACAATGCAAAAAAAGGGTGGGAGGGGATGTAACATCCATATTTCTAATTCTCGTGAATTATAATGTAATTGTATAGACTTGAATTAGGCTGACAAGCCGATGCATTGGGGCGGAGAGCCCGTATTGATTTAATGTGGCCCGGGGAGGATTTGCATATTATGAAAATTGAAATAATTAATAAAAGTAATAATCGCTAGTTGCGATAAGAAAGATATGAAGAATGATGGGGGCATATGATTCCACAAGAGAGATGGGTCAAAGGGATAATTATTCATGGGTATTAATCCAACCCACATTTCCTAAAATTATTATCTTTGTGTATAACCTTCTATTTGTTGATTGAGTGTGTGAGAGGCCAATTATTTAAACTCATGTAAGAGGGTGGGTGTGAGTGGTCACATCCTATATTTATTAGAGAGAATGGGCTAAGTTAAAATCATCCTTAAGAAGAGTGTGAGTCAAACAAGCAAGGAAGAAGAGGAAATTTATATGCATATTAGGGACAATTTTTACAGGCAGATTTTGGGGCAGCAAAAGGAAGGGGAGATGGATGGGAAGAGGACCAAACATGGTATACTTGAAGGAATACATTGTTTGGCTATGTTTTTATGCTGAGACAGAGGCCTGTGTGCTGGGAAAATTGGGTTGTAATCCTGTGGTGCGATTTCCTATTGAGGAATATCTCAAAGCCTTGTGAAGGTTGTTGTGAGAAAACATGAAACAACTAAGAGTTCCTACAGTTCCCAATTGAGTGATTATTGGTCAACCGAATGAACTAGTGGCTCTGATAAATGAATTGTACAGCCCGAGGGAATATGAAAAGTGAAGGGGGTACATTCCTTTGGTAGTGCAGATTTTGGGGAAAAGAGAGAGTTGGAGGTTTGGAACTGTTGTGAGACTAGAACTTGGGTTTGGGGCTCCTCTGTGTTGAAAGTGGATAACTAGTGGGATGGATCTCCTTGTGGACTCGTAGCCTCAACTTGGGGGTGGCTTGTTGATGAGAGGAAATGATCAGCAATGCCTATGGCTGGGAGGTTCATCCTTTGTTTGCATCTAGTTCGTTAATCATTAACAAATAAATGTTTCTATTCTATTCTTATGTTAAATTCCACTGTGTAAATAGTTTATATGAATGTTGTGTGTTTACTATTGCTTGAACAATTGTATTCATGTTTAATATACACTTTTATATGCATTTAGAACTATAGTATCAATAAAATGGTCAAATATGTGTGTGATCTGCAATTGGTAAGCTACAAGAATTCAATTAGCAGTGAACCTTAATAATTTAATGAGTTTCCACATGTAATTTTTCTCAGTTGGGAGTTGGGTACATTACACTTACAAAGCTCAAAATTCTGGCCATTGATTTTTTTTATCTTTATTCTCGAGCTGCTCGCCATTCTTTAACACAAGCTTCAAAGATTCTTGACTTACGACTCTTACTGAACCTAGGGTTTATCTCAAATACAAGGTTGTTAAACCAATCTATGATACCACATGTTAGTAAATGAGGAATAATTCCATGCTAAACCTAGAAAAAGAGAGGAAGAAAGGTTTAATCGAGAAATTAAATGACAAAACAAACACATAGTACACATAGCTTTTACCCTGGAAACCCAAACCGAGAAAACCAACATTCCTTGAGCATTCTTATCTCTTGTTTTCTTATTCATTCATAATAAAAGGTTACATGTCTAACCTTGGTCCACACCTAAGAAACAATCAACATCATACCTTCTTGCTTTACACAAGAACAACCATGTAGCCAATTCGAATTACATATACATAACCAACAACCTCTACAGATTGGCTACTCTATGATTATTGATTACCTTTTACAACATTACAAAACACCATATTTATAGGCTTTACAGTAGGAAAAACCCTTAATAAAAGGTGCCCAAAAAATATTTACAGATCCATGCATATCATTGGCTACAAATCCCACAAATATCGGGATTCTATTACAGTTGACTACTAAGTTGGATTAACAGTTGATTACTAGTCAACCTTCATTCGGTATTTAGTCTATTTACACATTCTTTCCTATCGACCTGTTGTTGGTTGACCTCTTCTAATTTATGTTGATGTATTTACCACATTGAACCACCTTGAACCACCTCGACCTTCAACTTCAACTTTACCCGTTCAAACCACCATGACCTTCGAATTCAACTCTCAATCAATCCACCTCTACTGGAATTTCACTGCAAAGAATATAACAACCCAACACCAACTTCGTAAATAAAATTTCTCCTTGAATTCATCTAATAGTTCATCAATGATAGGAATAAGATCACAGAGAAATAAAAATAAAACAAATCAAAATGAATACGGAAATAAAACACAAAAGAACACAATACAACAGAGACACTGATATATGCGGTTCACTTGATATGGGATACGCCCATGAAGAAATAACCAGTCCTTATTTTATTCTGTCCAACAAAATGAAGGGATAACATCTACATCGCATCCACTACAACCTCCCCTTCATTCTCTCACAGTCTCCTCTCTTAGTTACAATACTCTCTCTTTCTCTCATTATATTAAATTCACCATTATAATACAATATATGGGATCCCGTAACATCCAAAAGACCCAATCTATTGACTTGGATTAGATTACAACCTCAATTCTTTAACCAAAATTAGAAAAACCATGGGTTGGAAAATCATGTGCTAAAACCACCAAAAATGGATGCAAAAATAACACCTAATTTTTTTTCTTAAGGGCTATGTCCACAAACCCCTAGATAGGGGGGTTGTCGCCCCCCTATGATCCCCCTATTGCACTCAATGCAACATAAAAATGTGTGGGGATAATTGTAAAAATAATATACCACAAAAACCCCACCAAGGTTTTCTATCCAAACACAACTAAAACAAAGGGAACATAATCAGGCTCTACAACCAACAATCTCCCACTTGGAGATTGATCATAAAAACACCACCACTACTGCACCTGCTAGACTGTGCTCCAACTTTGGACCTTGAAAGTTTCTCATCTTTACCATAATGCATGAAGGCCAACTAAAATTGAGTAGAAACTCAGTTTCTCCTTGGTTACTATCTTCATTAACATGTCCGCAGGATTTTGTCTAGTGTGTATGTTTTCCGACATCAACTATCTATCTTCCAAAACTGATTGTATGAAATGGTACTTGATTTATATATGTTTAGTACTAGAATGGAAGGTTAATTTATTTAAAATATGAATGCCACTCTTGTTGTCACTGTACAACCTTCTATTCTCCTGCTTCTTTCCCAATTCCTCCATAAACCTATTTAACCAATTCATCTCTTTCATAGCCTCTGTAGAAACAAATTACTCTGCTTGTGTTGTTGAAAGTTCAAAAACCTTTTGCAATTTAGAAATAAAACTTACTGTTGTTCCACCTACAATAAAAATATACCCTATGGTGCTCCTCCTACTATCGATATCACCTGCCATATATGAGTCAACATATCCTCATAGAACAATGTTTGAACCTCCAAAACATAATGACATAGTAGTAGTACCTATCAAATACTCAAGAATCCACTTTAATTCCTTCCAATGATATTTACTTGGATTGTTCATATACCTGCTCACAACTCCCATTGCATGTGCAATATCCGACCTTGTGCACACCATTTCATACATCAAGATGGAAACTTTTGATGAGTAAAAAACCTTGTACATGTAGTCTATCTACTCTCGTGTCTTGTGACACGTCTCTTTAGTCAGTTTGAAATGGCTGGACAAAGGTGTACTAACTGGTTTTACATCCTGCATTTTAAATAGTTCCAACACCTTCTCTATGTACTCACCCTGAGATAGTGTTAATTTACAATTTTTTTTATCTCTTATTATTCCATACCAAGGATTTCCTGTGTAGCACTTGTTGGCCCTCGACCAAGTTTTGAGGAAACCTTGGTCAAGTTTGACCACTTTTTGGACTTCGACAGGCTGGTCGAAGATGGAGCGCCTAGGCGGAGCTGAGATCATGGATCTCACTGATTTTGCGGGCTATGTGGACCCAATAAGGGGTCCTCTAGGGTTTTTGTAATGGGTTATGGGATGTCAGCCCATGGGGTTTACCCTTGATTAGGCCTTATTGTAAGGGATTGTAAAAGTATAAATAAGCAAGAATGTATTATAGAAGAGTAGTAGATAGTGGTAGTAGCTAAGTGCAAGTGGTTCTGAGTTTCTTTGTGTAACAAAATGTGTATGTAAGGATCTGTGCTGGATAGAGAAGTTGGCTCTATGCCTTGACCTAGTTTTGGGAAGGAGGATCTCATGCTCAGTGCGCAGATCTCCTGTCTGGTGCGAAGCTTGACTCTGTGGCTTAGTGCATAGGAGAAAATAAATGTAAGATATTGAATAATAATAAAGAAGATGAATCAATTGGTGGACGTAGCCCTACACTAAGGTGAACCATGTATATCTTGTGTCTTTGGTTTGCTTTATGTTGTGTTGTTTATGTTATGATCCTCCTTAGTGCTTAATTATTATGTATGATAGATAGATATGTTGATGCTTAGTGATTTCTTTGTGTTAATGATGAATGAATTCTAGATCTAACTTCATGCTATGTGCTAAGTGGTTGAAGTGCTTAATATTTGTTTTTATTGCGCCGATCTCTATTAGGGTATGCTCTGCGATGTTATTAAATCTAATGAAACGATGCATATCATCTTCTAAGTGTCAATAGAGTACTTTGTGAAGTGTTATTATCACATATATGTGTCCCAACTTGGTTACAGACACATGTGTCCTGTAACCCCTCCCCCCCACTTCTACCTCGAGTGAGACTTCGCCTGCTCTGTAGGTGTTTCCGAAAGGGCCAGTAGTTAGGGTTTTGTTGGTGCGTTGTTGAAGCGTTGAACCCTGGGTTTTCCCCTGTGCCAACAACATCCAAATCCTTCATTGCAAATGAATTAACTAATTTTATTTTGAGTCCATTGATATCATGCATATTAGAACCTGCAACAAACATGTCATTTACATGTTATAAAAATAGGATCACAGAGCAATAAAATAAAATAAAAAATGCAAAAATAATACACAGAAGATACAAAATACAATAGAGACACAAAATATGTGGTTCACCTAGTGTGGGATACGTCCACTAGAGAAATTTCCAGATCCTTCCTTTTCATTATCCAAAAAATGAAGGGATAGTACCTACAGTACACCCACTGTAACTTTCACCTCTTTCTTTCATAATATCCTCTCTCAGAATAGAATATTCACAATCCTACATAGCCGCAGTACATTTCCATCATAAAAGAGGGTTTCCTTCTAGGGAAAAAAACCTTAACATAGCTTCTACAGTCAAATTTTCAACCTTATAATAAACAATCCATATTTACTATGAAATTACAATATACATTTACAAGGAAAGCCCCCCTACAACTCCCCCACGTGGAGGGGTGTACATTCTTCTAGGGTGTAAATTCTCCATGGGGTATAAACACGACTGGAAACAAATACCTTTGAATCAGGAAGATAATCAGGCTCCACAACCAACAATCTCCCACTTGGAGATTGATCTCAACAACCCCATCGTTGTTGTATCTGTTGGACTATGATCCTTCTTGGACCTGGAAAATTTATCATCTTCACCTTCATGCTTGAAGACCAACTAAAACTGAGTAGGAACTCAGTTTCTCCCTGGTTACTTCCTTTGTTAACATGCATGCAGGATTCTGGCTAGTGTGTATCTTTTCCAACTTCATATATCCATCTTCCAAGATGGATCATATGAAATGGTACCTGATCTATATATTCTTAGTCTTCGAATGGAAAGTTGAGTTATTTGCAAGATGAATGACACTCTCGATGTCATAGTACAACGTGTTATTCTCTTTCTTCTTTCCCAATTCCTCCATAAACCTCTATAACCAAATCATCTCTTTACTAGCCTTTTTAATAGCAACATACTCTACCCATATTATTGAAAGTGCAACAACCTTTTGTAGTTTTGAAATCCAACTTACTACTATTTCACCTATAGTAAAAACATACCCTGTGGTTCTTCTCCTATTGTCTTTATCACCTGCCATATCTGAATCAACATATCCCTGTAGAACAATTTTTGAACCTCCAAAACATAATGCATGAGTAGTAGTACCTTTCAAATACCTAAGAATCCAATTTACTGCCTCCCATTGTTCTCTACCTTGATTGTTCATATATCTACTTACAACTCCCACTGCATGTGCAATATCTGGTCTTGTGCAAACCATCGCATACATCAAGCTGCCAACTATTGATGAATAAGGGACCATGGACATGTATTCTATCTCCTCCCGTGTCTTGGGACAAATTTATTTGGTTAATTTGAAATGGTTGGCCAAATGTGTACTAACTCATTTTGCATTCTACATTCTAAACCTCTCCAACACCTTCTCTATGTACTCACCCTGAGACAATGTCAAATTGCAATTTTTCCTGTCTCTTGTTATTCTCATACCAAGCATTTTCTTTGCAACACCCAAATACTTCATCGCAAATGAATTAGCTAAGTTTGTCTTGAGCACATTTATATCCTTCATATTAGAACCTGCAACAAACATGTCATCTACATACAATAGAAAGATAATATAACTTCCATTTTCTATCCTTTTAAAATAAATACAATGATCAGAATGACATCTACTATAACCTTGTTCTATCATAAACCTATCAAACTTCAAACACCACTGCCTTGGAGATTTCTTTAGGCCATACAAGCTCTTATTCAACCTGCATACCAAATTTTCTTTCCCTTTGACCTCATATCTGGGTGGATGCTGCATATAAATCTCTTCCTTGAAATCCCCATAGAGAATTTTTTTTTTTACATCTAACTATTCAAGATGAAAATATTCTACTGCCACAATACTTAAAATAGTCCTAATTGAATTCATTTTAAAAACAGGAGAAAATATTTCATCAAAATATATACCTTTCTTTTGTGCAAACCCCTTTACAACAAGTCTAGCCTTGTACTGCTTTTTTCCTCCATCTTCTTCCTTCAACTTGTAAACCCATTTATTCTGCAATGCTCTTTTTCCTGCAAGAAACTGAACCAAATCCCAAGTTTGGTTATTTTCCAGGGAATAAATTTCCTCTTTCATGCCTTGCTCCCAGTTGTTTTTAGTGTCTACCTGCATTGCCTCTTCATAAGATTCTGGTTCACCATAATCAGTCAACAATAAATAATACAATGAAGGAGAGTATCGTTTAGGGGGTCTACCTATCTTGGTATATATTATAACAACACTTGCAGAAGTTTGAAGTACCTATTGCTCCTTTTGTTTTACATTTTGATTTTCTTGTACCTTTGGAATTTCTTTTTCAGTGATCTCATCAAGCACTGTGTATTCTTGTTTTTATTTTTCCTGTTTCTTTCCCTGCAACTGATCTTTGTACATGATATTCTCATTGAATATGACATCTCTACTCCTAATGATTTTGTTATTTTCATAATCCCATAAGCGATAACCAAAATCATTAACACTGTATCTAATAAAGGTACACGTCTTGGATTTTGCCTCAATCTTTTTCTATTTTCTTTATCAATATGGAAAAATGCTTCACAACCTAAAGTCTTAAAAAAAGAACAGTTTACCTTTTTACCTGTCCAGGCCTCCTCTGGAATTCTGCCATCCAAAGAGCTTGAAGGTCCTCTGTTTATTAATTAAACAACAATATCTATAGCATATGCCCAGAATTGTAAGGGAAAACCAACATGCAATCTCATACTCCTTGCATGCTCCATAATTGTCTTTTTCATCCTTTTTGACACACCATTTTCTTGTGGTGTTCCTGGAAATGTCTTCTCTCTACGAATCCCATGGTATGAACAATAATCATCAAACTCCTTACTGCAATATTCACCTCCATTGGCTGATTTGAGACACTTATGTTGGATCATGTTGTCATTGATGCCAATGGTTTGATTGATTGATGTCAAAGGATTAATTGATTGATGATTGATGTAATATAATATGTATTTTCCTTGATGAGAATGCATAGTTGAAGATGGATCAATGAGTTGTCATTGATACATGATGAATATGGATCGTTGTGGTTTCATTGGTATATGATGCATTTTTGGAAAAATGTATAGATGA
>ML776748.1:399207-413633 GCA_009831015.1 Picea engelmannii | reverse complement strand
CGTTTCCAGCTCTCTCTGGCAATGTTACACCACGTTTCAGATCTCTGGCAATGTTACATAACGTTTCCAGCTCTCTCTGGCAATGTTACACCACGTTTCAGATCTCTGGCAATGTTACATAACGTTTCTGACCTCTGACAGTCATGGCTCTGCGCCCTAGAAGTTATAAAACGGTTTATGCT
The DNA here is from genome assembly GCA_009831015.1 of Picea engelmannii. Taxonomy (NCBI): domain Eukaryota; kingdom Viridiplantae; phylum Streptophyta; class Pinopsida; order Pinales; family Pinaceae; genus Picea; species Picea engelmannii. Next base: position 413,451 of record ML776748.1, on the reverse strand, counting down.
ATCTATCCAATTTGCCATCCCATCATACCATAATCTTTAGAAAAAGAGAATACATTGATAATGTGTGGAGCCTCTACACAAGTATGTTTCAACCCATCATAAAATAATCGTAAGTATTATCCTCTATAAGCCAACACCCTGCATTCTTGCAAAGTTCAGTTATTCTCCGCAGAAGAGGATTATTGTTGCATTTATAGTTGAATTCTTCGCTCATTTGTGGCTTTGGAAGCACTTCATGGTTTCTGTATATAATGGAACATATATGTGTAACAGAGTATGAATAGCACAGAAAGAATGCCATTTGCTTAACAAAAGTCTTCAGGAGAGTAAACAATGTCTTCAAGAACCAGCAAGAAAATGTTATAAATCCGGAGCCCAACAATGTTCTTTATTCCAAGACTCAAATTTTGAAATTATTTAATGTTCTCTATAATTGGACCTCTTTGTCGAATATTTATCAATTGAATTAAGAATTTTTTGCTCTTAATATCCCCATAATGTGTTATCAATTCATATATAAAAATAGACCAATAGACAATATAATCATTTTTTCGGTCACAAAGCCATTGATACCTGAAAAATTGATCAGGTTATAACTACAAGGATGCAAGAGTTACATCTTGTAAAGTTGGCACCTGGTGTATATTAAAGAATTTCTATCCTCTCTAATATCCATGTTATGGATGTTTACCATAAAACTTCCTCATATTGATCTTTGGAATCAAATATCTCCTTGGTCTCGAGTTGAACCCTTGATGATGTAGATCTTGGAGCGATGAATGATCATGGTATTGGGATTCAATATCCATGCTCTTCAAATGTGTTAAAATATTCCCCATATGTGATAATTGAGGTTCAACACCAATGTCTCCTTATTTTCATAATTTCCTTTGATCACAATATCCCTTTTAGGAAACCTCTCGTCTAGGGTATGTAAGAGAAAAGTTTAGATGAAATTTTGTAATCCTTCCATATTTTGATGAATCAAATTTTCCATTTCCATTTTAATTATTTTTGGAGAACACGAGAAATCCACCATTTTCAATACACTAGCATTCATGTCATTAACTTGGTTCTTCAATTATTATAGCTTGTTCTCTAAGTCTTATCTTTCTTCAAGAATCATGTGTGAGTTCACTGGAGCTTTAGAAAGAGTATAAATTATTGCAAAACCCTTTACCATGTAAGAAAATAACAATAATCCTCTTTTTTTCTATTTATCACAATTTTTGAATCACCTTAAACAATTCTTCCAATCAAAAGTTATGCTAATTTCAAGTTAACATACCTTTAAAAAACCCGGTTTGTAGATTGTCTTGTTGGCCAATATTTCTCTTGAATTATGTATAAAATTTTGGCCTCTTTAATTTTTAAATTTTGATTTGTAGCATAATAATATTTCTTCTTTACAATTCCATAGGTTTGACAAAATCGCCAAGAGAAAGATATGGTAAATTTCTCAAAACTTGTTTTTTTTCCCCTTTCAAGAGAGCGAACTTGTATGGCCCACCTGATGTCCAATTTTTCAGATATGCTTATGCAATTTGGACCTGGAATACTATGGTATATATTCTTACCAATGGAATTTGTGCCACTCAATTTGGATGTTTCTGGCTTTAGATATGATAGTTTTAACAAGAAAACTTATTAAGACTAGTTTCAGGACTGGCCCAAAACCATAGTTTCTAGAGCCTGTATTTCATAAATTATAGTGAACTAGACCATGAAATTTTAACCACAAGTAATTTGATATGTATCCTTAGTATCCCAATATTTCACTATTTGAAACATCCAGGAGAAAAAATTTATAGTGAAAATGACAAGATGACTTGTTTCAGACTATTTTTAGGATTAGTAAAAAAATCATAATTTCCACAAGCTATATCTATGAATTTTTAGAGAACCAGAACCTAAAAATTTTACCACAATAAATTTTATATGTATCCATAGGATTCAAATAATTTCATGTTTTGAAACTATTCTAAGAAACAATTATAGCGAAAAATACCAAGATGACTCATTTGAAGGAGACAAACCCAAGGATCATATGCTATGAAACCAAATGTTATGCAAGAAACACCTAAATAGCATAAAACTAGAAAGCTAAGTAATTCCACACCTTGAGAATTAGAGGGAAGAAATAATGTGAATCCTATTTAAGGGGGAAACCTACTTTTACAACAGAACAAATGTACAAGTTGAGATGATTTCTAAAACTAGGTTTCCTTAGTATATATCAGAGATAAAGGGTACAATTAAATTTAAAGTATATAGTTGAAAACACTAATATAACAACAAAAATTTAATAAATCAATATCTATAGATTTATATAAGGATTTTTCTAGTGTTTAACAAATTTTCTATCTCAAAAAGAGTTCTTAATTCTCAAAAATAGCAAGACTGAGCTAAGGCTAACCCCTAGCTCGTATTTACACAAAACTCACACATCAATCAACCCTTCAATTATTGATTGATTGAAGGGATCTTGTCCTCAAGATCCCTATATTTAGGGGCCTATATTTTATGGATCAAATCCCCTTCTAGATTGACCCTCATCAATCATGGATTCAAATTGAAATGGTGTTGGATTTGGTGCTTAAAATCATTGAAGGCTTGGAATGCCTTAGAGATTTAAGAGGGGACATGATCCATCTTTTCTATAATGTGTATGTTGGTGAAGAATACCCTTGAAATTTGACCTGTTTGAGCAATGGGTTAGTACATCCCTAGATATGCATGAAATAATTAAAATCATAACTAAAATAAGATACATCACACACTCAGTCCTCCAAATCATCTCATTAATAGTCAATTACACAAAACCCAATATATTTATAATAATCATGGTCAAAGTAGGTCTTATGGAGTATAAATTAGGTCATAAGATATAAAAAAATGGGCCTCAAGATGCATTAATTGGGAGTCCCATCATCACCCCACATGTTAATATTTTTCACACCCTTGTGCAATCCAAAAATTCTAATGTATTTGTTGCTACCTCTCTTTCTATTTCATTGCTACTATCCTCTACATGCCTACCTAAAGTCATAGGCCATAAATTGAGTAATGGAACCTTTTATATGATACAACTCGTCTCTTTCTACCTCAAATTATTCCCTCTCCTTATGTTCATCTAATTTTGTTGTTGGTGTGGGTTGTAGTAGGAGAGGGGGGTTGAACCTAATCCCAATCCAATTGAGTTTGACCCTCCTCGATGAGTCTTTTCATAACTGAGTCCTAAATAGGGTATCTTGATTATTGTTGGGGGAATGAGGCTTATCCCTTTTGAGGTCATATGGTAATCCATTCCACCTTTTTTGGCATGCTAGGGTTGCTTCTTCCTTGGAGAGTCCGATTGTGTCCTCAAAATTACAAATCACCCTCTTTACTTTTCCTCCAAGATAGGAATAAGATCTAGGTCAGGGACATATGATTGTTAATGAGTTCTTTAGGCCTAATGAAATCTGCTATGATACATAGGTGATTGTTCACTTCTTCCTCTATGCACTTTTGTAGTTTATTTTCCCTTGCCTCCTCATTGTGTATCCAAGAGAACAAGGCTCTTATCTAAAATTCCCCTAAATATGAATTGAAAGACCATTTGTAGGGGTGAGATAAGGAAAACTTGTGTAGGTTAAAATCACTAATATGGTCCCTTTCCTATTTATTACTCTCTTGGTAGGTGTCTATAAATTCCTTATCGGTATCCAACCTATAAGGAAGTTGTTTTTCCAACTTGTGAATTTGGAACCTGTGTTATTTCTCCTCGAGGAATAGGGTATAGACCCTTGTTGGTTTCATGTAGTTGCATGGAAGTTGGAGGAAATATATATATATCCTCCAACTTCCATGCAATATTTACAATATTTACAATATTTCCTATATATAAATGTATACTTACAATATTTTTTATTTTTTATTTGATGTTCATTAAGATTACAACAATGTGTATAAATACATGTAAATGTGTAAAGTCAAATATTTTAGACAATTGAACGTGACTTTTACATTAACAGTATAGTTAATTTAAACATAATATAATAAAGTATATTACAATTAATCTCTTCTTGAAAATATTCATCCTCGAGGCATTGGTAAAGATGAATTATTGGATCTAAACTCCTCATTTTCCCAAGTAACTTCATGTTCTGGTAAGTTTTTCTATTTGATCAGATACTCATTAACTGTTCTAAAACACGTGAATTTGGTTCGTACTTATAATATATCTTCAGGAAGTAAAATTAACTTTCCTTCTTCATCTAAAAGATGAAATTCTGTTTTTATATGGAAGGTAGGACCCAACTTTTTCTTCAAACAAGAAACATGAAAACTGTCATGCAATTTCCCTTTATTTGGAATATCAAGGGTGTAAGCAACTTCATATATTCTCTTTCAAATTTTATGGGGTCCATAAAACTTAGGAGCCAATTTGTGTTTCTTGTGATTTTTAAGATAACTCTGTTTATAAGATTGTAGTCGAACAAACACCAAATCTCCCATCATAAATTCTTGATCAATTCTTCTTTTGTCAGCTTCTTGTTTGATTCATTTCCTTTCTTGTTCAAGGTGAGATTTAAGAGTGCATAAAATTTCATCCTATGTAGCTAGATATTCTTTCATGAAAAGAACTTTGGAATGTATAACATATTCCTTAACTAAGGGAGGTGGAGGAAGCCCACGAGGAGGTTCCTAAAAAATGGTTCTATATTTTCCAAGAATTTTGTCTAATTTCTTGGGACAATCATTTTTGTACTCATTACTAGTTCCCTCTATTGCATAACAATGTACAAAATAAGCTTCAACTCCCTTTTTAGTAAAATTTTCCATCCTATTAGACGAGACTATTCATGGGGGAGGACATTTAATTCCTTCTAATTTGTATTTTTACCCATTTTCATAAAATCTTATAAATTGCTCTTGTAAGTTTAATCCAATACTAACAAGTGTGTCTAACCATTGGGCCCCAAGACAATATATACCCCTCCAATTGGCATAACATACATAGGAGATTTTAATTTTTAGTCATTGGATACTTCTACATTGTGGCATTTCCCATCACATGAAGTAGTCCTATTTCCCTGGATGGAGACTTGAAATTCATAAGTAGGATAAATGATTATGTTTAATTTCCTTGATATATTCATATCTATAAATTTATGTGAACTACCACTATCTATGAGCATTGCTATTTTAGTTTTCTTAACATAGCCATAAACTTTAAGGGTTTGGGGTTGAGAAATACCTGTCATTGTGATGACAAAGAGTGTCGAACTTGCATTTTGATTTCCTGACTCGTGGGAATTTCTTGAGTCTCCGATATTTTTTCTTAATCATATGAATATATGTCCCATGATTTATCATCCTTTTCACTATCACTCTTGTCTATTTTGCAATGAAAAAAGGTTTTTTCCATTCACTTATGGATGGGTTTCCAATTGGATGCATTACATTTAAAACGTCAATCTTTATCTTATATTGTATCTGGAGGTAGTTTCCTTTTGTGAGGTGGAATGTATTTGGAACTAGAGTCTTCGAGTGAGCACCATGATGTCTATTGATATGCTTTAATTTTCTTTTCAAAAATTTTGGATTTCTGGCGATATTGCTTAGTATCCTTAATGTCAAGAAATTCTAGCTCATTTGTATATTTTCCTTCAACCCTGATAAGGCTATTTGAAGCAACCAATCTTATGATATATTAGAGACATGAGTGCATAACACATGTAGATCCTAAAAAAATTCCTCCACTATACCAGACTGTTGTAATTGGGGCAGTTTAGAAAAAAACCCCTTTTCTTCTATGTCAAGAAAATGTAGGAAGAAGTTTTTTTTTAATACAACCCAGTCTCTTGCTAGAGATTTGGATTTTTCTCTCCACCATAGGAACCAATCATACATAAATTCATTTAGATGTATAGATGTGACATTGATTTTTTCTTCATCATGTGAAACTTTGTAATACTTGAAGCATTGTTCGATTTTATTTACCCATCTTGTTGCTTCTCTTGTGTTTGATCCATCAAATTCCATAAAAATAAGTTTTTCCCTAGCCATGCCATTATTATATGTTTCTATGTTGGAAGAGTAGTGTGATTGGGGAGGCATCCAATGTGAATTTGAGTTATTGGGGCTTATGTTCCCATTTTCTATTACTTCAAGCTCAATTCCCATGTCATTGTAATTTCTAACACACTCTACAAATCCTTCGTTCAATTTGTTAATTTTGGAATACAAAAAATTTACTAATCATTCGTTCAATTTATTGATTTTAGCATCTAGTGAAGTTACAAGATCCACACAAAATTATTTAAGACCTTTTCTCAGTTCCAACATGGAGGGAGCATTTTCGTCTTATCATCTTGCCTTCTTCTCTAGTTTTCCGACCTTTTTCTCAGATCTCTTCATTGTTACACATAGGTAAGGATTATTTTAACCTTGTATTTTAGTCTCGTGTACCCATCCTTATCAGTGTGGCAATTGTTTCCTTGTCTTCATATTCTACTTGTATTCTCTTATGTTATTTTCTTCCCCTTGAGAATTCTTCTTTTCTAGCCTTCTTTTTCCTCAACGTATTTATTTCAGGGTTGGGTTTCTTAATAGTTTTTTGACAGGATATAAATTTTACTATGTTCAGTTTAACAAAGTACTCCCAATATAACCTGATGGTTTTTCTTTTGAATGCATCACAAACTATAATTCTAATGTGGATATGGTGGGATAATGCCTCTTATTAACCTTTCTTTACTTTGGATCTCGTATCTCTCAAGGATTGTAATAATAAATGGAGGATATCGAGGTTCTCCTCAGGCCTTTGATTAAACACATTTCTTAGCTGGTGCAAAAATTTGAAATTATAAGCATAAAGTATGCACCGTCTCCCTTCATAGTTTATGTATTTCAAAAAGGGTATGCCACCTCATCCCAAGGATATGGTAGGATTTCTCTCTTTAATTCATTTTTATTCTTCTATCGTTCGCCATAACTCAAGAAACATAAATTCTTTGAATCTATGGTAGGTTATATATTTTCCTTGTCCCAAGGTAGACCCATTGGGAGGCCCGAGACTCTATTGATGGATCCTCATTTGCTTATATTTCCATACCTCTTACATTAGTAATGTAGTCTTGATTTCTAATGTTCTAGAAGTTTTGTGCAAATTCTAATGCCACTCTATCATCATACCATGGTAATCTATTAAAGTACACCAAGCAATTTGACTATTGAAACACTTCCACTACTTCAGGATTGATATACGTTGCTATGGAGAAATATCCCATGTAGATAGGTGAGCACTCCCTTCGATCTTCCCATGATCCGAGATAGACTATATGATAGACAACAATAAATTTTTCCTATATATATACTATATTTGATCCTATATTATGCTATGAGAAGGAAATATAATAGTTCAAAATTGGTTTCAGGCAGTTGTCCTTGCATATTCCTGGCTGATGCAACTCCATAAATCTTATTTTATTTCCTATCACCTACTTCTTACACACAAGAGAACAAACAATACAAATCTCAAACCTTCAAGCACTAGGAATTTCAATTCTATGCTAGATCTAATATGATCTACTCAAGGAATATCAAATCTACCATTTATTAACATATATAACTGAATAAAACAACAATGGAAGGGAAAAACCATACATATCTATATTAGATGTGGATAAATAGTACATAAATCAAATTTTACTTCGAGTCCTAATTGAATCCTCTCCTATATTTGTTCTCCAAATCCTCCTTAGCCCTCACATATGCAAGGGCAACCTGATATTAAGACTAAATACAAGAGAGCTTGTCTGAAACTTTGTAGCATAAACTTTCTTCTCAATTCTTCCTCTCTCTCTCCCTTGAAATTATTTCGTTTTATAGGTTGATGGAAGAGGCTAGGGGATGCTTCTATATCTCTATAACTCAGTGAACTCTAAGTCTAGTACAATTTGCCAAGCTCCTTATGCTAGATCGACAACTCGCCTAGCATGATCTTCTCATAACTCATCAAATCTAGAAGGTGACATGGGTGGTACTGGGATGCTAGTGATGAAACTAGATATCGATAGCACCTTACCAATGGTGCAACATGAGACTGATCACAACTTTATATGCATGCAAGGCATGACCTCACTCAAAATATGAGAAATCCAAGGTAGAATATTGTGTCTCAACATGACAATGTCAGTAGGTCCTCCATGTGTCTCTAGAGTGAAAAATAAACATATAATATATGCCCCCTAATGTGTGAGTTGAAAATAGGAACCAATGGTTGAAACATATTATAATATCCATAAACGTTAGGTAGTGTAAGCAAGGAGCTAGGAGATTAAGGAGCCAATGAGCACTTGCAATTAGTTGTCAACCAAACATAGATATAGTTCATCCCCGAGGTAGGAATACTCATGATTAGAAGAGAAACAAAGCATGGCCACCAACAAAATACACCATGGATCCATGAAGTGAAATGCAATACCATGACCATGAAAAATTACATATTTGATTCATGTCATCAAATATATTATAGCCATGTGAAAATACAATGTGGATCTACATCATAGTATATGTTAGGAAGACATCGAGCACCAAGGAGAGTGCTCTTTTAGTCTTATAAGTACTAATAAAATAGTGATATACTCTATTGAAACTTGGGAGGGGTAGAATGAATGAGTGATGCCCCCTAGGTCCAAGGTCTTTGCCCCAACCTTGATGGTAAAATTCTACATCATGCAAATAAATGAGCTAATGTAAGGCATTGTATAATTTTTTTTATTACAGATAATTGATGAAGACCATTACCAGAAGTGAGGAGACCCACCAATGATGAAAATGGACCCCAAGGTACCTATTGTTGGTTGTGGAGTCTGATTATATTCTCGATTCATATGTTTTTGTTTTCAACTGCGTTTATATCCCATGAAGACTGTACACCCCTCCATGCAGGGGGGTTGCATGGGGGGATTTCCCCCCTTAGGGGGTCTGGAGGGCTCATCCCACCGACTGGGGGGTTTGGGGGCCAACGAGACCATAACAAGAAGCATCCCTCGAGAGAGAAATTGCCCTATAAAATATTGTAATTTCATAGTCAATATGGACCATTCATTATAAGGTCGTAGATCTAATGGTAGAATTTATTTGAGAGTTTTTGTTTCCTAGAAGGAAACCCTCTTTTATGAGGGAATTGTATGTTGGTTATGGAGCCTGATTATCTACCTGACTTAGAGGTCTTTGTTTTCAGTTGTGTTTATACCCCATGAAGACTTTACCCCTTGGAAGAATGTACACTCCTCCACACGAGGGAGTGCAGGGGGGGTTACCCCCCTTGCGGGGTCCGGGGGCAAGCGGGCCCCCGACAAGGGTTCGGGGGTGAAGCCCTCGAAGGAAAAAATTCCTTGTAAATGTATATTGTAATTTCATTGTAAATCTGGATTGTTCATTATAAGGTCACAGAACTGATGGTAGAAGTTATGTTAGGGTTTTCTTCCCTAGAAGGAAACCCTCTTTTATGAGGGAAATGTATTGTGGCTATGTATTATTGTGAATCTTGTATTCTAAGTGAGGATACTGTGAGAGAAATAAGAGGAATTTATAGCATGTGTGTTGTAGGTTGTATCCCTTCATTTGCTGGATAATAATAAAGGAAGGACCTGAAGATTTCTCTACTGGATGTATCCCACACTGGGTGAACCACGTACATCTATGTCTCTATTGTATTGTGTATCTTATGTGTTTTATTTTGTTTCTCTGTGATCTTGTTTTTCTAACAACTGGTATTAGAGCGAAAGGTAACTCGCATGAAAAGAGGGTTCCTAGTTCGAGTGGGAAAAATGGCGGAAGATGGAAAGTTTAGGGTCAAGAAATTTAATGGCCAAAACTACCAGTTATGGAAGATGCAGATGGAAGATTATTTATATCAGAAGGATCTATTCCTACCATTGGGTGGAGTAGAAAGGAATTCGATGGCCATGAAGTATGAAGAATGGGAGGTTCTTGGTAGAAAGGCTCTAGGAATGATACTGTTGAGCATGGAATCGTCGATGGCTATCAATATTTCGAAAGAAAAGACAATGAAGGAGCTTATGGACACATTGACTAAACTATATGAAAAACCCTTGACGTCCAATAAGGTATTTCTAATGAAGATATTATTTAATATGAATATGTTAGAAGGTGGGTCTGTTGTAGATCATTTAAATGAATTTAATATGGTTACTAATCAACTAAGTTCTTTAAAAGTGTACTTTGATGAATAGGTTAGGGCTCTTCTCATATTGTGCTCATTTATAGAAAGATGGAATGACTTGGTCATGACTGTAAGTAACTCTGTCTTTGGTTCAAACACTTTAAAATTTGATGATGGTGTTTGTGTTACCCTTAGTGAGGAAATTCGATGGAAAATCACAAGTGAGACATCAGGTAATGCGTTAAACATGGAGAACATGGGAAGAAAAAAGGATAGAGGAAAGGGCTCAGGGACCCGCGGGAATTATAGGAAGGGCAGATCCAAATATAGATTTGGAAAGATAGAATGTTGGAATTGTGGGAAGAAATGACATTTGAAGAAAGACTGCAGAGCTCCAAAGAAACAAAGATATGGTCAACAGGAGAAAAATCAGGAAGCAAATGTAAAAGGCGATGTGTTACAAGATGCTTTGATTCTTTCTGTAGATCATATTTCTGAATCTTCGTTAGTATATTCAGGGGCTTCATTTCATGCCACACCCCATAGGAAACATTTTCTAGATTATGTTCAAGGTGATTTAGAACAGGTTCATTTGAGTGAGGATGCACCATGCAAAATTGTTGGAATGGGAAAGGTAAAATTAAAGCAAAGAAATGGAAACCAATGGTTGTTAAAAGAGGTAAGACATGTTCCAGATCTAAGGAAAAATATAATTTCAACAAGGAAGTTGGCAAGTGAAGGTTGTATATCCATATTTATAGATAAGGTGTGGAAGGTCACCAAAGGATCATTGGTGATAGTAAAAGGAGAGAAAGTAGGTACATTGTATTTATGTACTGGTAATACTGGCTCTTCTATCTCTTTAGCTCTACAAGAGTGGATACATAACTGTGGCATCATAGGCTTGGACACATGAGTGAGAAGGGTATGCAAATACTTCACAAAATAAATTTGTTTCCATATATTAAACAAATTGATTTGGATTTCTGTGAGCATTGTGTTTATGGAAAATAAAAGAGAGTCATATTTATCAGAGTCAGAAAAGAAAAGAAGAGTGAAAGGTTAGATCTTGTGCATACAGATGTATGGAGACCAACTCATGTATAATATCTTGGTGGATCTCATTATTATGTTACTTTTATTGATGATGCAACTAGAAATACTTGGGTGTATTGCATTCGACACAAATCTGGTGCTTTTGATACTTTTAAGAAATGGAAAGCTTTGGTTGAGAATGAGACAGGAAAAAGGTTGAAGTGTCTCAGATCAAAAAATGGAGGTGAACATTGCAACAAGGAGTTTGATTATTATTGTTTATACCATGGGATTCGTAGAGAGAAGATAGTTCCAGGAACACCACAAGAAAATGGTGTGTTAGAAAGGATGATTAAGACAAGCATGGAGCGTGCAAGGAGTATGAGATTGCATGTTGATTTGCCCTTACAGTTATGGGAAAATGTTGTAGATATTGTTGTTTACTTAATAAACATAGGACCTTCAATTTATTTGGATGGTGGAATTACAGAGGAGGCATGGACAGGTAAAAGGTAAACTATTCTTTTTTGAAGACTTTCGGTTGTGAAGAATTTGTCCATATTGATAAAGAAAATAGAACAAATCTTGAGGCAAAATCCAATAAGTGTACCTTTATTGGATACAGTGTTAATGATTTTGGTTATCGCTTATGGGATTATGAAAATCACAAAATCATTAGGATTAGGGATGTCATATTCAATGAGAAAGTCATGTACAAAGATCAGTTGCAGGGAAAGAAACAGGAAAAAAAAACCAGAATACACAGTGCTTGATGAGATCATTGAAAAATAAATTCCAAAGGAACCAGAAAATCAAAATGTACAACAACATGAGCAGCAGGTACCTCAAATTCCTGCAAGTGTTGTTAGAATATCTACCTGGTTAAGTAGACCCCATGAACGATACTCTCCTTCATTGTATTATTTATTGTTGATTGGTTCTTGTGAACCAAAATGTTATGAAGAGGCAATGCAGGTAGACACCAAAAAGAAGTGGGAGCAAGGAATGAAAGAGGAAATGGATTCCCTGGCAAATAACCAGACTTGGGATTTGGTTTGGTTTCCTGCAGGAAAAAGAGCAGTGTAGAATAAATGGGTTTACAAGTTCAAGGAAGAAGACGGAGGAAAAAAGAGGTACAAGGATAGACTTGTTGTAAAATGGTTTGCATAAAAGAAAGGTATATATTTTGATGAAATATTTTCTCCTATTGTTAAAATGAATTCAATTAGGACTATTTTAAGTCTTGTGGCAGTAGAAGATTTGCATCTTGAACAAGTTAGATGTAAAAACAACTTTTCTCCATGGGGACATGGAGGAAGAGATTTATATGAAAAAACCATAGGGGTATGAAGTCAAAGGGAAGGAGAATTTGGTATGTAGGTTGAAGAAGAGATTGTATGGCCTAAATAAAGCTCTAAGGCAGTGGTATTTGATGTTTGACAATTTTATGACAAAACAAGGTTATAGTAGATGTCATTCTAATCACTGTGTTTATTTTAAAAGGCTAGAAAATGGAATCTATATTATATTGCTATTGTATGTAGATGACATCCTTGTTTCAGGGTCTAATATGTAGGATATAAATGTGCTCAAGAAGAAATTAACTCATTCGTTTGGGATGAAGGATTTGGGTGTTGCAAAGAAAATCCTTGGTATGAGAATAACAAGAGATAGGAAAAATAGACAATTGGTATTGTCTCAAGGTGAGTACATAGACAAGGTGTTGGAAAGGTTTAGAATGAAGAATGCAAAACTAGTTAGTACACCTTTGGCTGGCCATTTAAAATTAACTAAGGAAATGTGTCCCAAGACACGGGAGGAGATAGAATACATGTCTAGGGTCTCTTATTCATCAGTAGTTGGGAGCTTGATGTATGCGATGGTTTTCAGAAGACCAGATATTCCACATGTAGTGGGAGTTGTGAGAAGGTATAAGAACAATCCAGGTAAAGAACATTGGGAGGTAGTAAAGTGGATTCTCAGGTTTTTGAGAGGTACTGCTACTCATGCATTATGTTTTGGAGGTTCAAACACTATTCTATAGGGACATGTTGATTAAGATATGGCAGGTGATAAAGATAGCAGGAGGAGAACCACAGGTATGTTTTTAATATAGGTGGAACAATAGTAAGTTGGATTTCGAAACTAAAAAAGGTTGTTTCACTTTCAACAAAAAAACAAGAGTATGTTGTTTCTACAGAGACTAGTAAAGAAATGATTTGGTTACAGAGGTTTATGGAGGAATTGGGAAAGAAGAAGGAAAATAGCAGATTATGTTGGAAATATGGCTATGGCAGAGATGACGTAGACTGTCAAGGTTGTCATTGATGGCAATCGGTTGGTTATGGAGCACACACAAGAGAACTGGCAGAAGAAGCTAGATGATGTCAGAGCAATATCCAAGTGGGGACGTTGAGATTGGGTTCCATTCAGCGAATTGCTCTACAAGAGGAGCCCCCATTACGTTAGGTTATCCAAGTGCCCATCGCGTTAGGTTATTCAGGAAAAAGGAGGGAATAAACCTATTTGAAATGTTTCAAGGAAAAAGAGGGAATAAACCCATTTGAGCAATAAACGTTTGAAGGAAAGCTCAAATCGATTCAAGCGCCCCCATTGAAACAGAAACAGAGGCTTCCAGTTCAGCCTTCGCCCATGGGGATCTTTGCTGATAAAAACGCATGCCTTAGCCACGGCCATGACTAGCAGCAACAGTTACCAATCGTTCTCTTTAAGAAACACACGAATAATGCCATTCACAACGCCCTTGGGTTACCAATCGTTTTTTTAAGAAAAGCACGAATGATGCCATTCACAATGCGATTGGTGTGGCCAACATCAAATGGCTATAATGCACAATCAACGGAGCTTAACATTTCTAAATCCAGGGTTTGGCGGGGGTCCTTCATCTGTTTTGACAAGTCTGGAAGATTTTGCCAGTTGGGTGTCTCTAATCACTCTGGACGGTGGAAGGACTTTCAGTCTAAAATTAGACTGGCAGTTAAGACAGGAAGAACACAGCGTTGCATGAT
>ML776748.1:379277-389893 GCA_009831015.1 Picea engelmannii | reverse complement strand
TATGAGTTGGTGCTCATAAAAGATGAGATGTAACGCGGTTGGAGCTTGCTTAACATCTTAAGAAGACGAGGTTTTTTCCCTGGTTGGGTTTCCTCTTGAAAAATCTGTGTCTCATACTTGTGAGTGAATGCTGTGTGTGATTGTTATTCTTTATGTTATCTTCTTTATGTTTATAACTCTAAATTTCACAATAAAGACTCACTTCTACTAAGATTAATGATTCAAAGTTAAAAACAAGAGAGATTGTTAATAATCTACACTAACTGATTCACCCCCCCCCCCTCTCAGTTAGTTCATACCTGTAACAGGTTATACTGTGATAGTGAGAGTGCCATTCATCTTGAAAATAACTCAACCTTCCATTCGAAGACCAAGAATATACAACTCAAGTACCATTTCATACGATCCATCTTGGAAGATGGACATTTGAAGTTGGAAAAGATACACACTAGCCAGAATCCTGCAAACACATTAACAAAGGGAGTAACAAGGGAGAAATTGAGTTCCTGATCAGCTTCAGTTGGTCTTCAAGAATGAAAGTGAAGATGAGAAATTTTCCAGGTCCAAGAAGGATCATAGTCCATCATATATAGTAGTGGTGGAGTCTCCAAGTTTGATATTGTTGGTTGTGGAGCCTAATTATCTTCTTGATTCAGAGGTCTTTGTTTTAAACCGTGTTTATACCCCATGAAGAATTTACACCCTAGGAGAATGTACACTCCTTCACATAGGGGAGTGCAGGGGTGTTACCCCCCTGCGAGGGTTCAAAGGTGAAGCCCCTGAAGGAAAATATTCTTTATAAATGTATATTGTAATTTCATTTTAAATATGGACCTTTCATTATAAGGTCGCAAATCTGATGGTAGAAGTTATGTTAGGATTTTTTTCCCTAGAAGGAAACCCTATTTTATGAGGGAAATGTATTGCAGCTATGTATTATTGCGAATATTGTATTCTAAGTGAGGATACTATGAGAGAAAGAAGAGGAATTTGCAACGAGTGTGTTGTAGGTTGTATCCCTTCATATGTTGGATAATAATAAAGGAAGGACCTGGAAATTTCTTTGGTGGGCATAGCCCACACTAGGTGAACCACATATATATGTGTCTCTATTGTATTATGTATCTTATGTGTTTTATTTTATTGCTTCGTGATCATATTTTTCTAACATTATATTGAAAATGTGTATGTGTGTGTGATTATTGTATTATGAGAGAGGATATTGTGAGAGAAAGAAGAGTAAGTTACAATGGGTGTGTTGTAGGTTGTGTCCCTTCATTTTACTGGATAATAAAAAGGAAGAACCTGGTAATTTATCTGGTGGGTGTAGACCACATTGGGTGAACCACATATATCTATGTCTCTATTGTATTATGTATATTATGTGTTTTATTTCCACATTTTTTTTATTTTATTTCTCTGCGATCATGTTTTTTTAACAATTAGTATTAGAGAGAAAGGTAACTCGCAAGAAAAGAGGGTTCCTAGTTTGAGTGGGAGCAACGGCGGAAGATGGAAAGTTTAGGGTCGAGAAATTTAACATCCAAAACTACTAGTTATGGAAGATGCAGATAGAATATTATTTACATCAGAAGGATATATTCCTACTATTGGGTGGAATAACAAAGAAGTCAACGACCATGAAGGATGAGGAATGGGAGGTTCTTGACAGAAAGGCACTAGGAACAATACGAATGATCCTGGCAGTGTCAATGGATTTCAATAATTCAAAATAAAAGACAATGAAGTAGTTGATGAATTCATTAGATAAACTATATGAAAAACTCTCGGTGTCCAATAAGGTATTTCTAATGAAGAGATTATTTAATATGAAGATGTCAGAAGGTGGGTCTGTTGCATATCATTTAAATGAATTTAATACAGTTACTAATCAAATAAGTTATGTAAAGTGGAATTTGATGAGGTCATGGCTCTTCTATTCCTGTGCTCATTTCCAGAAAGATGGAATGGCTTGGTCATGGATGTAAGTAACTCTGTCTTTGGTTCAAACACTCTAAAATTTGATGATGTTGTTGGTGTTATCCTTAGCGAGGAAATGTGATGAAAAATCACATGTGAGACATCGGGTAATTCATTGACTGTGGAGAAAAGAGGAAAACAAAAGGATAGAGGAAAGGGATTAGGGAACCATGGAAATTATAGGAAGGGAAGATCCAAATCCAGACTGGGAAAGATAGAGCATTGAAATTGTGGGAAGAAAGGACATATGAAGAAAGACTGCAGAGCTCCAAAGAAACAAAGAAATGGACAACAAGAGAAAAATCAAGAAACAAATGTAACAGGTGATGTGTTACAAGATGCTTTGATTATTTCTATAGATAATATTTCCGAGTCTTGGGTAGTGTATTTGGGGGCTTCATTTCATGCCACACCCTATAGGAAACGTTTTCTAGATTATGTTCAAGGTTATTTTGGACAGGTTCATTTGGGTGACGATGCACCATGCAAAATTGTTGGAATGGGAAAGGCACAAATAAGGAAAAAGAATGGAAACCAATGGTTGTTTAAAGAGGTAAGACATGTTCCATATCTAAGGAGAAATATAATTTCAACTGGAAAGTTGGAAAGTGAAGGTTGTATATCTATATTTACAGATAAGGTGTGGAAGGTCACCAAAGGATCATTGGTGATAGAAAGAGGAGAGAAGGTAGGTACATTGTATTTATGTACTGGTAATATTGATTCTTCTATCTCTTTATATTTTATAGGAGTGGATACAACATTGTGGCATCATAGGATTGAACACATGAGTGAGAAGGGGATGCAAATACTTCACAAAATAAATTTGTTTCCAGATATTAAAAAATTGATTTGGATTTCTATGAGCACTGTGTTTATGGAAAACAAAAGAGAGTCAGATTTATCAGAGTTGGAAAGGTAAATAAGATGCAAGTATCATTCTCTTGGTGGATCTCATTTTTATGTTACTTGGGTTTATTGCATTCGAAAAAAGTATGATGTTTTTTATACTTTTAATAAATGGAAATCTTTGGTTGAAAATGATAAAAAAACAAGGTTGAAGTGTCTCAAATCAGACAATGGAGGTCAATACAATAATAAGGAGTTTGATGATGTTCATACCATGGGATTCATAGAGAGAAGAGATTTCTAGTAACACCACAAGAAAATGGTGTGTTAGAAAGGATGAACATGACAATCATGGAGTGTGCAAGATGGTATTGCATGCAGGGTTTCCCTTACATTTTTGGGAAGATGATGTAGATATTGTTGTTTACTTGATTAACAAAGGACCTTCACGTTCTTTGGATGGAGGCATTCTAGAGGAGGCATGGACAGGTAGAAAGGTAAACTATTCATTTTTGAATACTTTCGGTTGTGAATCATTTGTCCATATTGATAAAGAAAATAGAACAAAGCTTGAAGAAAAATAAAATACGTGTACCTTTATTGGATATGGTGTTAATGATTTTGGTTATCACTTATGGGATTATGAAAATCACAAAATCATGAGGAGTAGAGATTTTATATTCAATGAGAATTTCATGTATAAATATTAGTTGCAGGGAAGGAAACAAGAAGAAGAAAAACCACAATACACAATACTTGATGAGATCATTGAAAAAGAAATTCCAAAGGTACCCGAAAATCAAAATGTACAACAACATGAGCAATAAGTACCTCAAACTCCTGCAAGTGTTCTTAGAAGATATACCAGGTTAAGTAGACCCCATGAACGGTACTCTCCTTCATTGTATTATTTATTGTTGACATATTCTGGTGAACTTGAAAGTTATGAAGAAGTAATGCAGGTAGACACTAAAAGGAAGTGGGAGAAAGGAATGAAAGAGGAAATGGATTCCTTGGTAAATAAGTAGACTTGGGACTTGGTTCATTTTCTTGCAGGAAAAAGAGAATTGCATAATAAATGGGTTTACAAGTTGAAGGAAGAAGATGGAGGAAAAAAGTGGTACACGTATAGACTATTGTAAAGGGGTTTGCACAAAAGAAAGGTAGAGACTTTGATGAAATATGTTATCATGTTGTTAAAATGAATTCAATTAGGACTATTTTAAGTCTTGTGGTAGTAGAATATTTTCATATTGAACAGTTAGATGTAAAAACAACTTTTCTCCATGGGGATTTGGATGAAGAGATTTATATGCACCAACCACACGGGTATGAGGTCAAAGGGAAAGAAAATTTGGTATGCAGGTTGAAGAAGAGATTGTATGGCCTAAAGAAATATCCAAGGCAGTGGTATTTGAAGTTTGACAAGTTTATGGTAGAACAAGGTTATAGTAGATGTCATTTTGATCATTGCGTTTATTTTAAAAGGCTATAAAATAAAATCTATATTATATTGCTATTGTGTGTAGATGACATGCTTCTTGTAGGGTCTAATATGCAGAATATAAATGTGCTCAAGAAGAAATTAGTTAATTCATTTTTTATGAAGGATTTGGGTGTTGCAAAGAAAATCCTTGGTATGAGAATAACCAGAGATAGGAAAAATAGAAAATTGACATTGTCTCAGGGTGAGTACATAGACAAGATGTTGGAGAGGTCTAGAATGTAGAATGAAAAACCGGTTAGTACACCTTTGGCCAACCATTTAAAATTAAACAAGGAAATGTGTCCCAAGACATAACATGAGATAAAATACATGTCCAGGTTCCCTTATTCATAAACAGTTGGAAGCTTGATGTATGCGATGGTTTGCACAAGACTAGATATTGCACATGTAGTGGGAGTTGTGAGAAGGTATATGAACAATACCGATAAATAACATTAGGATGAAATAAAGTGGATTCTCAAGTATTTGAGAGGTACTGCTACTCATGCATTATGTTTTGGAGGTTCAAATACTATTCTACAAGGATATGTTGATTCAAATATGGCAGGTGATAAAGATAGCAGGAGGAGCACCACAAGGTATGTTTTTATTGTAGGTGGAACAATAATAAGTTGGATTTAAAAACTACAAGGTTGTTTCACTTTCAACAATAGAAGAAAAGTATGTTGTTGCTACAGAGGCTAGTAAAGAAATGATTTGGTTAGAGGTTTATGGAGGGATTGAGAAAGAACATTCATCTTGCAAATAACTCAACCTTCCATTCAAATGCTAACCATATACAAATTAGGTACCATTTTGTAAGATCCATCTTGGAGGATGGATGATTGAAGTTGGAAAAGATACATACTAGCCAAAATCCTAGAAACATGTTAATAAAGGGAGTAACTAGGGAGAAACTAAGTTCCTTCTCAGTTTTAGTTGACCCTCAAGCATGAAGGTGAATATGAGAATTTTTATAGGTCCAAGGTGGATCATAGTCCAACAGATACAACAACAGTGGATTTGTTGTGATCAATCTCCAAGTGGAAGATTGTTGGTTATGGAGTTTGATTATCCTCTTGATTTAGAGGTCTTTATTTTCATTCATGTTTATACCCCATGAAGAATGTACACCCCTCCACATGGGGGAGGGTTAAAGAGGGGTCTTTCCCCCCTTGCGGGGTTTGGGGGGCTCATCCCCCCAGCTGGGGTGTCCGAGGGAAAATCCCTCGAAGGAAAAATTTCCTTGTAAAATATTGTAATTTCATAGTCAATTTGGACCATTCATTATAAGGTCACAGATCTGATGGTAGAAGTTATTTTAGGTTTTTTTACCTATAAGGAAACCCTATTTTATGAGGGAATTTTATTGTGGTTGTGTATGCATGTGTGATTATTGTATTCAGAGAGAGGAGACTGTGAGAGAAAGAAGAGAAAGTTACAATGAGTGTGTTGTAGGTTGTATCCATTCATTTTGATGGATAATAAAAATGAAGGATCTGGAAATTTCTCTGGTGGACATAGCCCAGACTAGGTGAACCACATATAATTGTGTCTATATTGTATTATGTATCTTTTGTTTTTTATTTATGCATTTATTTTATTGTGTTGCTCCTTGATCCTGTTTTTCTAACACCTATTACAATCTATCAAGTGTGAATAAAGAATATGATTTCAAACACTCGTAGAATCGACTGATCATGAGTCAATGATGTAAACCCACTTCCAATCGTGAGGAGGAGCCTTCCATTGAGGACTGCAAGTTCTAAAGTACTAGTTGGTTTCTAGATCCCTCTCCTAGCTAATGTGTTGAAGTTGATAGGAATAAATCCATTGGAGGAGCGCCTTAATGTATCCCCCATTAATTGACATGAAACATACACTGAGAGATGAAGTGAAGAGATATAATCACCATGTACAACTAACATAGGGATCATCAAAATGAATGGTCAATAAGACAATGGATGAATGACTCAGGCTCAATTCCCTTGAACATATAGCATGACACATTGATGACTTGGAAACATTAATGCAAGAGCACCAATGATACAGTGCAACAATGCATGACACATTGAATCATTCTCCATAGTGACTAAAAGAGTAACCATCCAAAGGAGTATATGAATCATACTGATGGTACGACTCCTATGCTAGTTATAACCCAACTGTAAGATGGAGATTCAAATAGATGCCATGTTCAAGGGTGATATGAGTATTGATTGCCACTTTTTAGAATACATATCAATGGTAACCCCCCCCCCTGCCCTCATTATTTTTGTTTATGAGAGTCTCCTTCATGGTTTAATGTGCAAGAAAGAGAGATAAAAGTGTGCTCGATATTTTTTTTTTCATATAGTTTTACGAGTCTAATAAAGAGGTAAAATGTTAGGGTCCTAACCTGCACATAGGTAGAACAATATATTCAGATGTAATAAAGGTCAATATTAATAAGGCCTTTCAATAAAATAGAATAAGGCGGATGTAAGAAGACCTAATAGAAGTTTCCACTTCTAGAAGGATCTTCCTCTAGATGCTTCTTTTTAGTATAAATAGGAGTCGAGGGTATGAGAACCCTAGATTGGATATTATAGTAATAGAGCTCTGCTCAATTGGAGGTTGCCCCCTCGAAGAGGCCCGTGAACATTGCTTTCAGATTCAAAGTGTTATTTTTTTTGTTATTCTTATATCATTTCAGTGTTATTGTGGTGAACGTTCTGGTTATATTGTTGTTATCCTGCCATTATTAGCATTTTATTTCTGTTCTGCATACATTGTATATCTGGTATATTACAAGTGGTATCAGAGCACTTTCCTCGGCAGAAAGTGTGGGTTAATTTTTTTCCAGGGTAGAGATGTATTCCGACGTCTTTAAGCCACATAGATCTATTGTTATGTGCATAAACCCGCAGTTGATGGATTCATACACATAGGAAATACAAGTGGTACTTAAGCGCACATCTGTTGGCCACCCTTGTAACCCTTGTTAGTACCCCTTCGAGTGGTAGTGCATCAGACAACACCTGTGTACAGATCGACATATATTACCTGAAGCCCTCTTTAGATAAACCGATCAGCCACCTAACTATTATAGTGTCACCGAGAAAAACACTCGGGAAGATACTCTCTAGTACCTGGGCAGTCAGGTAGTACAGCTAAGGGTACGGTCTATCCTCCTTAGTTAGTTCCCTGAGATATTGGGCCGAGTACTACTGTTGGACCCCACACACATATCAAAGAGCCATAGCACAGGGAAAACCCTTGTCTGTAGAACCCTTGAATACCTAACCCTTGGGGAGAGAAACATAAACAAATTAAAACAGACAAGATCTATTGCCGCACAACTGTGTTCGGGTTGCCAAGTAAATACACATTTCTTTTTGGTTAATCATTTGGGCATTTCCTCTCTGCAGTATTCTTCAGACCGGACGTAAAAGAAAAAAAAAGTCTTGAAAGTTTTTTCACCATTATTTCAGACCTATTCCATTGGATTCATCTCTTCTCCCTTATCACATTTATCCATATCATTTTTTCAGCAAAAAAAATTTTGTTTACCCCACCCGCCCCTTTTCAGTTCCCCCATCCTAATGGCCCATACTCATAGCCAAGACTTGGAAGATCGCTTCAACACCTTGCAATCTGGATTCATTGAGACCCAACAAGAAGTGAAACAACTCAGTGCTAATGTTGTCGCCATCAATACAACCATGCAGTCCTCAATGGGCGAAATCAAACAAGACCTCACCACCCAGCTTGAATCAATATTTTCGGCACTCTGCACAAAACTGCATATCCCTACAGATAACCCTTCCTCTTCCTCATTGTCAAGCTTCTATATTAAAGATTTTAATGACCTGAAAACACTGAATTGTCAAACCAGGGTAAGTGAACTTAGAGCTGCTACACTGTATGTGCGGGTAAGATTCTAATTTTAAAGACTAATCTTAGAATAAAACACAAACTCACTCTAGAAACTGAATCCTAATGACTATCTTGAAACTTATCATTGCCTATTTAATCCATCAACAGAAAATAGTTCTATGCTTAAGTGCAGGTGCTTCTATTTCTACTCTAATGTGATTTCACAAGACTATCTACCACTATTTCTAATCATCTAATCATCACTATTTCTATCTAAGCCATAACAGAAAGATTATTTCCTAAAATCCTTTTAATCTAAACATCGAAAATAAATCTAAATCTATCCACAAGAAAAATAAAGAAATATCCTACTTACCCTACTGGGACTGGAAGCTTCCTCTAATTCAATTGCAACCTAACTATCCTAACAAAGCAGAGTAATCTAACTATCCTGACAAAACATTGCAACCTAACTATCCTAACCAAAGAAAAGTAAATTCAAACTCCCATTCTCTTTAATCTACGTTCAGATTGAAAACTGGAAACAAAGTAAACCTAGTTCATGCTTTAAATTCTATAGGAATCAACCATGCTTTCAACACTCATCAACGTAGAAGATATTAATATGCTGGAAACGATACAGTTGAAGAATAATTGAGCAAGAATCTAAACAAGTTAATTCCCAAACTCTAAGCTAACATGCATGCAAATACTAAAATACTGAAATAAACTAAATCTAAGACAGAGAAAAGCAGTGACTTGAACCTGTTGGCGGGCCCAACCAAAAGGTGCAATCGTTGAAAGGAAAACCAGACTACTCAGATCATTCTACACAAACACTGTTCATGCTCCACGCTCCATTTACTCAGACAAATAACTCAAATCGTATGACAGTAAAGTAACATAACGCAAAGGAAGATTGTATTAACAGAAATGTATCTCATAGCATAACATAACCCAACGTTTCTTAGGAATGATCTTCTGTTTATATAGATCCTCCAAAAAAATAGTTTAAAGAAACAATACATTAATTCAAACGGATCCCAGATCCGAAAATAACTTGAAATCAGTTAAAAACGGTATTCACATCTTCGTGACACGCAGTGTCACGAAGTGTGAGTCATGAAGTATTAACAACTCTGTTCTAAAACTTCGCCTTGAATCAGCATATGAGTGATGACTCAATCTATCATGTAAATTGCACTGTCTACCACTCTGTCCATATCGCGCGGATCTTTAGCAGCTTCATTGGTATCTCCACGGGGTGTGAGCTGGTACCTGGTACTGGCAAATCCTGTTTCAAATAGAAATAGTACCTAACTCATGCCACATTAGTTTCAATATTAATTTAAAGTATCAAAATACATAAAAATAACTTCAAACGTAAGAATACCTTGAGTAGCCCACTTAGTTGTAAAAAGGGGTCACATGTGTCAATCAAGGCCAGAAAGGAGTGGTACTAGGTATGGAAATGGAGGTCTTTGTGATATAATGTAGGCAAAACATAGTCAAAACTGGAGACCAACATGCCCCCAAACTGAAGTCTTTGTCTGTCCTCAGGCAACAAAAAAATCAAAGACTGATAGCAATCAGAGCGTTGCAGCAGCTGCAACCAACATTTGTAACCTCTCATGTTTCTTCATATTTCTGATTTATTTCTTGAGGACTCGGTTGATTATAATATGCTTTCTGGCAGTCTTCTGTAGTTTCCTGTTCCTTAGGAAAAGACCCTTATTCTTCTATTTTAATCTTTCAATTTTGGACAAGAGATGAGTTACCCTGACTTTCATGAGTTCATTCTCTGTTTTTATATGTCAATCCAATACAGTGTACTCATGAAGCTTTTCTTTCAACCTGTTATTCCTGCTTTCTAATCTGGCTACCATTGGTCTCAAGGATTTACTGGACAAAATTTCACAGTAGGTTTCAAATGTTTTATCTTGTCCTGGTTGTGGTTGAGGACTGGAGGCGTGAGTGAACTCGTCTGGACTTTGAGCAGGGGTGTCAACTGGATCGAAATTATGATCTAGACTGAGTTCAGGAATGAACTCATCTGGACTTCGTTCATAGGTGTCAACTGGATCGGAATTGTCAACTATGCTAGGTTCAGGAGTGAACTCTCTATGTATCCGAGCAGGGGTATCAACTGGTACTCGAATTGGCTCATTCTGCTCAATTCCTTTGGGCGCAGTAGCCTACCGATCCACTTTACGGGCTTTTCGAATTAATTGGGACAGAGTCCAAGTCATTTCAGAGGGCTCTGGAGCCTCCTCATGATCATCCACACTTTCTAACCTCTCCTGTGGTGGGTAACTGGGCACAGATTTGTCCATATCTGACAATGTGCTTTTACATTTTCGTTTTGGATTTCTCCTAGGTTTTTCAGTCAACTCTGCCAGTTCTTCCACGTCAATAATGTTCACAGCAACCAGGGAAGAATTCA
>ML776748.1:330684-372358 GCA_009831015.1 Picea engelmannii | reverse complement strand
TGATATGCATTTGCATTTGGATTTCTAGGTTTCCAAGGCCTCTTAGGTGAAGATGAAGTCCCTGGAGCTTCCCCTCCCTTGAATATTGCTTTCAATCCAGGTAAGGATGGGCAATCTTCTGTTTTATGATTTTCAGTACATATTGCACATATAGGAACGTTGTCCAAAGGACATTATCGTAAAGGATGCCTTTTTCTGCATTTTGGGCAAAATATACTTAGGACAGGGTTTTCCTCTTCCTACATTCTCTTAATCTTCAAAGTGTCTAATTGAGAGCCAATTGTTCCTAAAATGTTTGTTTTAAAATTTTCCAAAAGGTTTCCCAATTCGACTCTAGTAACTCCACTAGATGTGGATGTTTTAGTATTTTTGTTGATTGGGTCTCTCACACTTTTTGCAGTTTTCCCCTTACTTCTTGAGTAAGTTCTACAAATTTTTTTTGATAAATGTCTCCTGAAGCCATTAAATTGAGAGTATCAATATATTCCTCCAAAACTCCTTTTAAGAAAAGAGTCTTGATTGCTTCATCCTGGAGATCATTATATTTATATTTTTGAAGGGTATAGGTAAATATTTCTAGAAAATCCTCAAGGATTTCTTCATCTTGTTGTTACATTTTGAAGATGTCATTTCGAGAATCCTTGGTTCTGCAATAGTCCTGGTACTTCTTTAAAAATTTTGCCTTCATATCTTCCCAGGATCTAATGTTGTATTCTCCTAAACTCATGAACCAATGTAATGCAGAATCTTTCAGGGTGGCAGTAAATAATTTCAGTTTATGTGCATCCTGGAGATAGTTATAACTCCTGCACAGGATGTCGAACTCAAAAAGAAAGACATCTAGGTCTTCACTATTTTTCCCATGGAAGGTTGGTAGTGTTGAAAGTGGGATATTTTTCATATTGACATCCTGGACCAAATCCAAAATAGGAAATCCAAAGGTGGTTTCTGGTGTTAACTCATTTTATGCTTGTTCTTCTCCTTCATTTTCAATATGAAGTTCCCCATGTAAGTCTCTCCCTCTTTCTCCGATGATAAAAGGATTACCAAGAATTGTATATCCAATTCGATCTTTCTTTGGTGAGGGTGTGAAATCCCACCTTTCTGGATTATTTTTGTCAGAATTGTTATCTCCTATTGGTTCTTTTGAGGATCCTATGGCCTTTGATTCCACAGTTGCAGTTGTTATCTGTGAAACTATAGAGTTAGGGTTCCCGAGAAGAGCTTGTATTTTCTCTGGATAAACTGTGTCATCTAGGGCTGGATCATCAAGATTTTGAGTTTGTTGATGTATGGTGTTTCCTGGTTCTAGGTTTTGTTCTATGGTTTCCTCAGCCAGAATTTCAGTCTCAGTTTCTATCACTTTTTGGGTGGATGTTTCTCCTTTTTTTTGTTTTAAATTTCCCCTAAATATACCTCTATGATCTCTATTTCTCATGAAGTCATGCTAAATGAAAGAAAAAGAAACTAAGATTGAGTTTCAGAGTACCTGTGATAACTGATATATCAGTTCTCACCCCTTGTTTCCACAGTTACTCCTATCATCAACCTGCTAACTTACCACACCAAACTAAGTGCATTCTAAAACTAATCAAAACAATTATCTAACTTACCTTTTAAACAGCTCCCCGGCAACGGCACCAAAAATGTCAGGCTTCTATATTAAAGATTTTAATGACCTGAAAACACTGAATTGTCAAACCAGGGTAAGTGAACTTAGAGCTGCTACACTGTATGTGCAGGTAAGATTCTAATTCTAAAGACTAATCTTAGAAGAAAACACAAACTCACTCTAGAAACTGAATCCTAATGACTATCTTGAAACTTATCATTGCCTATTTAATCCATCAACAGAAAACAGTTCTATGCTTAAGTGCAGGTGCCTCTATTTCTACTCTAATGTGATTTCACAGGACTATCTACCACTATTTTTAATCATCTAATCATCACTATTTCTATCTAAGCCATAACAGAAAGATTATTTCCTAAAATCCTTTTAATCTAAACATCGAAAATAAATCTAAATCTATCCACAGGAAAAATAAAGAAATACCCTACTTACCCTACTAGTACTGGAAGCTTCCTCTAATTCAATTGCAACCTAACTATCCTAACAAAGAAGAGTAATCTAACTATCCTGACAAAACATTGCAACCTAACTATCCTAACCAAAGAAAAGTACATTCAAACTCGCATTCTCTTTAATCTACGTTCAGATTGAAAACTGGAAACAAAGTAAACCTAGTTCATGCTTTAAATTCTACAGGAATCAACCATGCTTTCAACACTCATCAACGTAGAAGATATTAATATGCTGGAAACGATACAGTTGAAGAATAATTGAGCAAGAATCTGAACAAGTTAATTCCCAAACTCTAAGCTAACATGCATGCAAATACTAAAATACTGAAATAAACTAAATCTAAGACAGAGAAAAGCAGCGACTTGAACCTGTTGGTAGGCCCAACCAAAAGGTGCAATCGCCGAAAGGAAAACCAGACTACTCAGATCATTCTATGCAAACATTGTTCATGCTCCACGCTCCATTTACTCAGACAAATAACTCAAATTGTATGACAGTAAAGTAACATAATGCAAAGGCAGATTGTATTAACAGAAATGTATCTCATAGCATAACATAACCCAACGTTTCTTAGGAGTGATCTTCTGTTTATATAGATCCTCCTCAAAAATAGTTTAAAGCAACAATACATTAATTCAAACGGATCCCAGATCCGAAAATAACTCGAAATCAGTTAAAAATGGTATTCACATCTTCATGACACGCAGTGTCACGAAGTGTGAGTCATGAAGTATTAAAAACTCTGTTCTAAAACTTCGCCTTGAATCAGCATATGAGTTATGACTCAATCTATCATGTAAATCGCACTGTCTACCACTCAGGCCATATCACGTGGATCTTTAGCAGCTTAGTTGGTATCTCCACGGGGTACGAGCTGGTACCTGGTACTGGCAAATCATGTTTCAAATAGAAATAGTACCTAACTCATGCCACATTAGTTTCAATATTAATTTAAAGTATCAAAATACATAAAAATAACTTGAAACGTAAGAATACCTTGAGTAGCCCACTTAGTTGTAAAAAGGGGTCACATGTGTCAATCAAGGCCAGAAAGGAGTGGTACTAGGTATGGAAATGGAGGTCTTTGTGATATAATGTAGGCAAAACATAGTCAAAACTGGAGACCAACACTCACCACCACATACCAAAGGTGACCATTCCTCTCATTCCCATACCTTGTAGAACCATCACTTTCAACATGACCTACGCCTTCCACGGGTGGATGTGACCAAATTTGATGGCTCGAACCCCACTGGTTGGGTAAACCAAATGGAACATTACTTCTCTTTATACATCATTACAGATGACTTGGCCAAACTCTGGTATGGTGTTCTACATCTAGATCAAGAACGTTGGCAATGGTGGCAATGGAGAAAAAATTCTCGTCAAGGATATATTGCTTGGACACAATTTGTGGCAGATATTTATGAATGCTTTGACACTGACACCAACCATTTGGGCCATTTGACAAAGATGAAACAATTAGGAACAGTGGAAAACTTTATAGATACCTTTGAGTGCCTGGCTTTTAGAACAGAGGGCATGTCTGATGCCTTTTTCTGAGAGTGTTTTATCAATGGCCTCAAGGATGAAATTTAGGCCCATGTCCTCATGGCTCGGCCTGAGAGTTGGGTGGAGGCTACCAAAAGAGATAAAGAAGCACAACAGGTTGTATCTTCTCAAAACCACAAACCCTCCTTCATCCCTCGTCCTAAACTAGTAAATCCCACTACTCCCTCTGCTCCACGAAAGATCCAAAAATTGACCTGGGATGAAATGGTTGAACGCCAACTCAAAGTCCTTGGTTATAACTGTGATGACAAACATTTCCCAGGCCACAAGTGTAAAGAACAAAATATTTTTATGGCCATCTCTGAGGAGATTTCGGAAGAAGATGAAGAAACCCCCTCTATGTCTGAATCGCCTGAATCAACTGACATAACTTCTCCCTTAGACCCTCCCAAAGTAGAACCAGTCATTTCCCTCAATGCTCTCACTAGCTTCTCCGCTCCCCAAACCCTCAAGCTAATCGGTTACATCAAGCATCAGAAGGTCATCATTTTGGTTGATAGTGGCAGCACCCATAATTTTATTCTTCGCCACATTTCCCAAGAAACTCATTGCTACATCCATGCCATCAATAATTTCCAAATCACGATTGCCAATGGTGGTTCCATGAAATGTGGAGGGTATTGTGAAAATGTGTGTCTCCAAATTGGTGACTACCACCTGAAATCCCATATGTTTGCTATTGACATGGGAGGTTGTGACATTGTGTTGGGTGCAGACTGGCTAAGGATTTTGGGTCCCGTTCTCATGGATTTTAAAGACTTAACCATGCAATTCGACCAGGAGGGCCACCAATATAAGTTTCAAGGCATCACCACCAGTTCACCTCAGATCATTAGTTCCCATTGCATGGAAAAGCTGCTAAAAAAGGGTCATTCTGGTGTTATCGCCAACTCCATGCCATACAAGCAACATAGGCACCCTCGATACCGCAAGACCTCCAAGCCATCCTTTCTAAACATCAATTGGTCTTTTCCACTCCCCAAGGCCTCCCTCCTTCCCATGGTGTTCATGATCATTCCATTCCCCTTGTACCAAAAAGCCTTCCTCCCAATATCTGTCCATATCATCACCCCTTTTCCCAAAAAAATGAAATTGAGAAAATGGTCCAGGAACTCCTTAGTGCAGGCATTATCTGCCCTAGTACGATCCCCTATTCATCTCCTATGGTCATGGTTCTGAAGAAAGAAGGTTCTTGGTGAAGGTGTCTTGACTTTCATGCCCTCAAAAAACTTACCATCAAAGACAAATTCCCCATTCCTATCATTGATGAGCTACTAGATGAATTGAGTGGTGCCCAATTCTTCACTAAATTGGATCTTCGTTCGGGCTACCACCAGATACGTATGAAAGAGGCAGATATTCCCAAGAATTCCTTTAGAACTCATGAGAGACACTATGATTTTTTGGTCATACCCTTTGGCTTGTGCAATGCCCCCTCCACCTTCCAAAGCCTCATCAATCATGTCTTCCGTCCTTTTCTCCGCCATTTTGTCTTAGTTTTCTTTGATGATATCCTCATCTATAGCAAAACCTAGACATACCATCTTGCTCATGTGGATCAAGTTCTCCATCTACTCTCTCAACACCAACTTTTCCTGAAATAGTCTAAATGTGCTTTTGGCACCTCAGAAGTAGAATACTTGGGTCATCTGGTTGGAAAATATGGCGTCAGGGTGGATCCTAAAAATATTGAAGGTATGCAAGAATGGCCTCACCCAAAGACTCTTAAGAGCTTGTGTGGATCTCTAGGCTTAAAATGGTATTATCACAAGTTTGTTAAGAGTTATGGGAAGATTGCAACACCTCTCACTGCTCTCCTAAAAAAGAACTCTTTCACTTGGACTCCAACCGCTGCTCAAGCTTTTCAAACCTTGAAGATGGCCATGTGCACCACTCTAGTCCTCACCCTTCCCAATTTCACAAAGACCTTTTTGTTGGAATGTGATGCCTCGGGGAAAGGAATTGGTGTTGTCCTTATGCAAGAGGGTCAACCTTTGGCCTTTACCAGTAAGAAACTACCTGAAAGAAATCTGGGAAAATCCATCTATGAAAAGGAAATGTTGGCTATTTTACATGTTGTGGATCTGTGGCATCCTTATCTATTGGGGTAATGGTTCCTAATCAAGATAGACCATCAAAGCCTCAAGCATTTTTTGGAACAACACATTTTCTCCCCAGAACAACAAAAATGGGTGACTAAACTCTTTGGATATGATTATGAGATCATTTATAAGAAAGGAAAAGACAATGTGGTTGCGGATGCACTTTCCCGAAAATATGAAGATGAATGATCCATTTTTTCTCTTTCATTCATTGTACCAGATTGGCTCCAAGTTGTTCGCCAGGAATGGCTACAAGATCCCAAAAGTTTGCAGTTGATCCAATAATTGCAGTCCAATGCTCCAGCTTCACTAGGGTACTCTTGGCTCCATGAGGAACTTCGATACAAAGGTCATTTGTATTTAAGTAAACAATCAAAGCTTAAATCCACAATACTTTTTGAGCTTCATGCTACACCCACAACAGGGCACTCTGGGTTCACCAAAACCTATGACAAGGTCAAACGTTCCTTTTTATGGGATGGTATGAAACAGGAAATTCATAATTTTGTATCTGAATGTGACGTGTGTCAACACAACAAGGGAGAAACAATCAAATCGTCAGGAACACTACAACCGCTCCCGATTCCACCTGCTATTTGGAAGGATATCTCTATGGATTTTATTACCGGCTTACCCAAATCAGGAAATAAATTAGTCATCATGGTGGTTGTTGATCGCCTTTCCAAGTATTCTCATTTCTACGCCCTTCAACACCCGTTTACAGCATCCATGGTGGCTCAAATCTTCATGGATCAGGTCTTCAAGCTTCATGGTATGCTGCACTCTATTGTTTCTGATCACGACCCAACTTTCACAAGAAATTTTTGGCAAGAACTGTTCAAGATACAAGGCATAGAATTGCATCTCAGCACAACTTATCATCCCCAAATTGATGGCCAAATGAAAGTTGTCAACAAGCGTTTGGAAACATATTTGAGGTGTTTTGCCTCGGAAAAGAAAAATCAGTGGGCTCAATGGTTACCCCTAACTGAATGGTGGTACAACACTTCATACCATACAGCTACATGCATGACTCCTTTTGAAGCGGTATATGGACAGAAGCCACCTTCAGTTCTCTCATACTTACCAGGTGCCTCGAAGGTCCAGGCGGTTGACCTAACAATTACAGCTAGAGAGGCTATTCTCTGTACCCTTAAAGATAATTTGGTCATGGCACAGAATTGCATGAAGCAAAAAGCAGATCAAGGTCGCTCTGAACGTCAATTTGCAGAAGGGGATCAAGTGTTTCTTCGACTGTCAAGCAAACTTCCCTCAAGGCCGAGCATTGTCAGAAGCTAGCACCCAAATTTTTTTGTCCTTACACCATGCTCAAGCGTGTGGGACAAGTCGCCTATCATTTATCTTTTCCCAGTCATTTGAAGCTACATCCTGTTTTTCATGTTTCATGCTTAAAGAAGGTGATTGGAGCTAAGTGCCAAATTCAAACCAACCTTCCAGAGTTAGTTGAAGAAGAATCCATTTGGATACAACCAAAAGAAATTTTGGACCAGCGTGAGTGTCACCTACGTCAAAGAACCATCATGGAAGTGCTAGTCTAGTGGAAAGATACAACTCCAGCCGATGCCACTTGGGAACCAACTACCATTCTGCAACAATTTCTTCATCTCAAGCCTTGAGGACAAGGCTATTTTTAAGGGGGCGAACATGTTAGGGTCCTAACCCACACATAGGTAGAACAATATATTCAGATGTAATAAAGGTCAATATTAATAAGTCCTTTCAATAAAATCGAATAAGGCGGATGTAAGAAGACCTAATAGAAGTTTTCGCTTCTAGAAGGATCTTCCTCTAGATGCTTCTTTTTAGTATAAATAGGAGTCGAGGGTATGAGAACCCTATATTGGATATTATTGTAATATATCTCTGCTCAAGTGGAGTTTGCCCCCTCGAAGAGGCCCGTGAACATTGATTTCAGATTCAAAGTGCTATTTCTATTGTTATTCTTATATCATTTCAGTGTTATTGGTGAATGTTCTAGTTATATTGTTGTTATTCTTCCATTACTAGCATTTTATTTCTATTCTGCATACATTTTATATTTGGTTTATTAAACATATAATGTATTGGAAGATATACAACACTCAAAGAAGCTGTAGAATCTTTCATAGACCCTAGAGAGGAACTAGATAAAAAGGGAAAGGGACTTAACCCCATCACTCTCAGCGAACCTTGGAAAGAATTGGCAGGTGCAATATAGAGGTATATCACTTGTGATAGAAGGTATGATGTGATCCATCCATGCCACCTCAAACTACTAGCAGTGCTCAAACAACGGTTAGTAATCAATTTACCATTTTTTATAAATGTTATGTTACATGAGGTCACTATAAGAACATAGATGGAAAAAGATCTTGTTACTATCATTAGCCACCATGGATTGGTAAAAATCATAGTAAATAGGGCTCTGATTCAAACTCAAATAACTCGGGGAGATCTTATTGAGGCCAATAGGCCCCTACAATTAGAACAACCTGAATTGCATCATGAAGACCCAACCCATGGAATTGAAGTAGCACAAGAAGGGGAAGTCATTTCCCAAATTGAAGTTCCACCTCCTCAACCTGAAGTCAAGGTAGACCCTATCCAATTGGCAGAGACTTAGACCTCACAAGCAGGGGCATCAATGAGAAGGAGAAAAAGAGCATTTTTTGTTTCTAAAGACCCCATTGAGAGGAAAAGAAGAAGCAGACAGACAAGACAGCCTGAAGAAATTCAGGAAATGACAGAACAGCCTGAAGAAATCTAGGAAATGACAGAACATCTTGAAGAAATCTAGTAAATGACAGAATATCTTGATGAAACACAGGAGATAACGCAGACAGGGCATCCCTTACAGGAATATATTCAGGGAATTGAACAGATAGAAAAAACCCCACAAGGAAACAATCAGGAAGATACCCAACCATTATTGAGACACCTCACAGAATAGTCTTTAAAAGACTATGAGGTAGAGATAGCTCAGGCTCTAGGTATTTTAGGGACCTCAATTAATAAAGACACAAACATGTCAGAAGAATACCAAGCACCAGCCTCCTCTTCAAACCCTGTTGAAGACTTCCCTGACATTGAGATGCCATTTCCAGAGGATACAACACAAGCAGAACCTCATACTGAGGTAAATATCCAGGCAGTGCAAGCAGAAGAAACAAAATAACAACTATTGACTAATTAGGGTGAGGAAAACCCTGACAGTTCACAAAAACAGAAATCAGGAAAAAGTCACAGTAGAATCAGAAGGTTAAAACAGGAGAACAAGTTGTTGAAGAGAAGGGTTAAAAGGATTAAAATGTTAAAGAAGAAAGTTGGAAAACTTAAGGAAATTATCAAAGAATTAAGAAAACAATTAGAGCAAGCCGTCAAGGTTCATGAAAGAAAGAAGACCAAAAGACACAGAACATAGGGAAGGAACCCTCTTCCTAGGAGGGTTGTCCAAGAAAGTTCTGTAGGAACACAAACAAAGTTTCATATCCTTGAAGAGACAAAAAAAATGGAACTTCGGACTGAGATTACTGCAGTAGAAAGGGAAGTTGTTCGAAATGAAGAGTAGATTCCTTTGGAAGCATATGAAATAGAGGCTCAACCAGAAATTCCAGAAGGAGCATCTTCTCAACTTGAGGAAGAGATTCCCACTCCTCTAGAGACCACAGATGAAAAAACTTAGACAGTAGTCCCAACAATAAATGAAACATCCTGTCAGAGTGAAGAAGCATCTCAATTTCAGGAACATAGTGCCATCATTGATAGACTAGAAGCGGAGTTGGTACAAGCCCAAAAATCCTTGACTCAAACCAGAGATGAAATGGTGACCATGGAAGAGCACCAAAGAGTTTTTAAACAACTTCAAGCCATGTCAGCTATGGAAAATGAGACCTATTCCGAACTGACTAAGGCTCAAGGGATGACAAAGAAAGTACAAGGTTAATTGCAAAAAGATTTGGAACAAATCAAAGAGATTTGTGATGTCTACACTGATGCAATAGATTGTAGAGCTCCTGCTACCAATTATACTTTTCTTTTATTAGAAAGTTACCTATTACCGAGGGTGAAAGTTATTCGAGCAAGTAAACAGATTAAATTCACCACTATCTCTGATTTTGTGTCATGTTTTAGAGAGCAGGAAGAGAAGGTACAATATTTTTTGTGCGAGCTATATTTCCATAAATTCATTTTGGAAGACAATATTAAATATAATCCTAGTCCTTTTATTGGAGACATACAACTTCAAGCATTCCTATCCTTCACTAAAAATCAAATCAGGTGGGATAAATCTCACAAAACTTTCATGAAGAGAGAAACTGGGTTAGATCTCCATATCAGAGGGGAACCACCAAAATATTTTCCATCCATCATGTGACATAGGAAATTCATGAAAAGAGGAGGGGTGAGAGGCTCTTTAGGTCCTATTCACCAACATTTTATACGATCAGGCATGAAATATTTTAGGGGACTCAAAGAAGAATCCCTTGCTGGCTCCAAGTTAAGATGGGATGCCTCCCCAAATGAAGTAAAGATTAGGGGACCCTTTGGTTTCAAGAATTTCTTTGCAGCCACCTTCAGAATAGAAAGATATACCAGAATGATCCAGGAAGAAGGACCTGCCTGGATTGGGTGTAGATATAATCCCCCTATTATCCGGTTTCCTCCAGAGGATTACCAGAGATATTATCAAATTAATAGAAATAGGGAAGACACTACTTTTGGAGAACTCAAACGTAAGAATGGGTTCAGGGCACCTGGTGAACCAACTTTTCTTCCTTACAACAACACTGCTTTACATGTAAGAACTTAGCTTGCATGAGGACATGAAAGAAGGTAAGATGAGGGGTATGTTGGGTTGTGAAAAAGGTACAAATATCCTCCTTATTCTCATGGTTTATGATATAATCTTAATTGAATTTTCTATTAATTAGGAATAATTAGGATAGAAAATGATTAAAATGTCTTCTAGAAATATTATTTTGAGGATACGAAGACTGTTGAAGGTTGAAGACATGAGGCGCAAAGAAGATTGGATACAGATTGGTTCCATATTTTGTAAACTTTATAAATAGTAAAAGAGATCCTGAGGATCTCTCGATCCTTAGGATAGCTTAATTTACCCATATTATTGTAATATATAAAGGATGATGAATCCTGAAAAGGATCATCGTAGAATTATTATCTCAAAAACATTCAAAATTTGGAATTTCTCTACACAATTAGTTTTTTTAGATGTTGCACCAGTTATAGAGTTAATAGAAGCTTTGAGCGTTTTCATCATTTTTGCATACTGATTTTTTAGCAGCAGTGCTTCTAAGGACCAAGGGCCCAGTTCAAAGGAGTTACTGTCTCAATCTGTAATTGTATCAGTTTGATTTATGTTTTGTGCTTTAAATCTCTCTTGGAATAGTTAAGATAAATGCATAAGTGTGTTAATGCTTTCATGTTGTTTGCTTACAGAATATAGATGCTTCATTTTGAATTTTATCGATTGTTGTTCCAGTTTTCATTATTGTATTTTACTGCTTGACATTTCCTCTTAAATTAGCATTTGTTGTCCCTTTCACTTAAATTAGCATTTGTTGTCCCTTTCACTTAGTTTAGTATTTGTTGTTCCTTTTCGCTCAATTAGCATTTGTTGTTCTTTCCATTTACTGTTCTTTTCTCAATTTACAATACTTTGCTATTTATTTCCAATAGATTAGATAGTCATCAATAGATCAGTTCATTAAGCTTTTCCATAGATTCAATTAGTGTTTCTTAATTAGATCAATTTAGCAATTTAATTCATGTTTTTAATTTATAGCATGTTATAGATCAGATTTCAATCCTGTTATGTAAGATATTAGTTTTAGAAGTTTAATGAATGTGTGCGGAACTTGATTGTTGATAAACTCAAATTTGATTTAACTATGCGATTTCAGCCTCTACAACTATCTGCATAGACTTTGCTGACATTCTTGAGATAAAAAGGAGAATCCTCGGGTTGATAAATTAATGTTAACTAAGGATATTTTTAGGACATCTTTAGAGACCAACAAGGGCTACAAGGTAGCCTCCATCTATAATGGCGCAGTTCACCTAGCCTGCCAGTTGATTGTTGGTAAGCTAGTAAGGAAGAAAAGACCCACACAGGTCACGAGGTTTGTCGTTGACCTCGCAGGAAAATGTGTGGAAGGGATACAAATGAACTGGGTGAGATTCCTCATCAACTAGTTAGAGAAAGACTGTCGCAAAGATCAGGATCAGGGCTACAAGTTCCGCTTCAGTTGGTTGTTGATCCTCATCACCTTCATTGCTTGGGAGATTCCAGAAGGTGTGACCTTCCCTGAGATTGAGCCATCAAAACCCATAGCCGCGAAGTTCACTACGCTCTGGTATTCGAGTGACATGGATAAACAATGGCAGTCAAATGTGGTGTTCCAAACCTATTACCTGCAAATGAAGAGGGCTATTGAGTCTTCACCTCACATGACACTGAATACCCTACACAGGTTCAGACCATTTGTGAAGTTCCGCACAGATAGACATTTTATTTATATCACTGCGTGAGGAGAAAAACATAAAGAAGATATCCAATATTACTACAATATCACTAAGGAGGAAATGGAAGAAATAAATAAGGAGTGGCCCGCAGATCTCCTTGTACCAGTTGACCATGCAGAACTGTCCGACCCTGACCTAATTGAAAGTCCTCTGGTCACTCACGAAGAGTATGATGCACCGAGCAATAGTAGAAGGAAGAAAAAGGATGAGGTATAGAAGCTGAACATCGCATCAGAAGAGACTGCTTCAAACTCACCTGGAGGGGGAGGTGATGACGAAGTAGACAAAGAAGAAGACAAAGGAGAAGAAGACAAGAAAAAAGAAGGTGAAGTAACACCACCTAGGGACCCTATTGTCGAATCTGAGACCTCCAAGAAAATAAAGGTTTTCCCCACGAGACCTACATTGCGGAAGAAGTCCAAAGATACTAAACCACATATGCAGACTGTGCTCATGATGGATGGCATAGATTTCATCATCGTCATTGTCTTAGATACCTCAGAAGACATCTTACAGTGCAATGAAGCCAAACAAGAGACCATGTATTAAATAATTGAATCAGAGCTGAAAGGGGTACAAAAATCCCTCCACTCTAGCCACGTAGTGTCTACTATGCCCCCATCATCAGAAGGAACGGAGTTGGGAGAGGAACCTTCCCAGCTACGCCAAATAGTAGATGCGACCAAATCTCACCTTCGTCGTGTTCATGAAGAAAAAGAGTTGGCCACAGAGTCCTTTAAGAAAGAAAAAGAGGAAGAGAGGGAACAACATCAGGTTGCACAACAAGAAAAATATGACATCCAAGCCAAGTTTTCAGAGGATAGAGCGCATATCTAGAAGGAGAAGGAATAGCTACTCACAGAGAAGATTGGAGTTAAAGAAGCAGTCACTAGAGCACTTCACTCTGTGATGGGCTTAGAACATATGGAAGAAGACCCAGTAGAAAGACAAGTAGGGAAGCTTTTTGAAGCCATTCAACAACTCCAACAGAGGATAGTTGAACTGGAGTTACAAGTAGTGCCAAGCACTCTACAGGAAGTGCAAGACTAGAGAGAAGAAATGGCCCAAAGCGCAGTCTAGAGAATCAAGGCATTGGCCTTAGAATGTAAGCAACTCAGCAATCCAAGTGCATAGACTTACAAGCACCTCGCAGAGGACACTGGAGTCACAGCTTCAGGAGGCCAAGTAGCAAGAAGCAACAGTGCAAGCACATTTGGAGTCACTATCAATGGTCGAGAGGATGAAACGATCCCAGGAACAATGCATGGTTCAGCAACAAGTCCATGCCATATAGAGTAAGGTCATGGAAGTGACCTAACAACTCCAACCAGTGCAGGATGCAGCTTGCATAATTTTTTAGGAGATTGAAGGATGAGGTGAAGAACTGGAACAAGTGGTCACCACAGTGGAGCAATGCTTGGAAGGACCTATGACAAAGAAGGTTATTCAAGAGTTCATCGAGTAGGAGGCTTTGGTGAAGCACAAGTCAAATCAGTCCGAGCCAAGATCGAGGAATTTGAGGTAGAGTTACCCAGATCAGAGTGACTTGGGTCACGTTTGACCAATTTTGGGACTTCGACAGGCTGGTCAAAGACAGAGCGCCAGGTGAAGTGGAGATCATGGTATCTCGCCCCTTTTTTGTGGGATTTTTGGGTTTAGGATTTATGTAACGGGTATGGGATGTCGACCCATGGGTTTACCCATGCTTTGGCCCTTTTGTAATGTATAAAAAGAAATCTAGGCTATGTAAGTAAGAGATACCTAAGTGTGTAATGTGGCTGGTGAGCTAAGTGCGAACAGTTGTGGATGCTTCGTGCATACTGTGTGTTAAGAGCTTGCAGAAATAAGTGAAAGTGATTGTAAGAATCTTGTGTGCAGATTATAAGAAGGCTTTGTGCTTAAACCTAGCTCAGGGAAGGAGGATTTGGCGAGGTGCGCACAGATCTCCTGTTCTATGCGGAGTGGGTTCATGTGGCTCTGTGCTTGTAGAATATTGAAATAAGACAATAAATAAGAGAAGAGTTGGTGAACGTATATCTTGTGAACCATGTATATCTTGTGTTGTTTTTTCTTTGTGCATTACAATTATTATGTTATTGATGTGATGTATGCTTAGTGCAATGATATATGTTATATGCATTTGATATAATAGCTTAGTTCTTAGTAATGTGAATGAATGCTAGATCTGATCTATTTCTATATGCTAAGTGCTTGGATGTATTAGATATTGTTGAATATTGCGGTGCTCTGTAACTAGGGTTCCGACCTACGATGTAAATAAGAGTTAAATACTGATGGATATTAACAGCTAGGTGCTTTGTTAAGGTATTGTAATCACATATCTATGTCCCAACTAGGTTGTAGACATCTGATTCCTGCAACCACCCCTCCCTCTACCTCGGGTGAGACTTCATCTTCTTCATAGGTGTTGTCGATAGGGCCAGTAGTTAGGGTTTTTTGGTGCGTTGTTGAAGCGTTGAACCCTGGGTCTTCCCCTGTGCCAACAGAATCCTTAATTCGATCCTCTTCAACATGTATGCATCAACATAAACTAAGTGCATACCTTCCTGGTTGTTACCAACGTACCTATTGTTGTCTGACCAACTGATATTTGTATAAGCTCACAGACTTCCCCCTTCATCATTTTGATCACCATTATTGTCATCCTCATGGGTCTTCACCTTGATGGAAATTATAAGCAACAATAACATCCACATATTTAACCCTGTTGTATCATTTTTCCTAAATACATAATCCATCCTTAGTCATAGTCAAACATTATTTCATAATAACAGACTATTCTAAGTTCACCAGCATGTTATATGCATATCCAAGTATGTACATATGAAAAATTACACATCTATATGCACCAAGAATTTACTATCACCATGCCTACTAATGCATATGAAATTTAACTTCATTGTATGCTTCATGCACTCTAGTGCATT
Organism: Picea engelmannii; assembly: GCA_009831015.1. Lineage (NCBI taxonomy): Eukaryota > Viridiplantae > Streptophyta > Pinopsida > Pinales > Pinaceae > Picea > Picea engelmannii. The sequence goes on along the minus strand of ML776748.1, from coordinate 357,107 downwards.
TCTGTTTCAATTCACTTATTTATTTATCTATTTCTATTGTTGTTGGTTGTAACTTGTCCTTGAATTCCTTTAAATCCTTGATGCCTTGTGTGCTCCCATTCTTCCCATCTACACTATGGTTCCTTGGGTCTAAACACTTTTCCAGCCACGTTTCACCTGGCCATTCTTTCCCACTTAGTACCATTCCCCAATGGAAATCCATTTTCATTCAGTGCCACTTTTGAAGTGAGAGAGTATTCCAATTCCTCTGCATTGGCATCTTGCTTCCACTATGAACTCTGATTTAAGCTTTTAGATAGTAGATAAGTCATATCTAACAAATCCTTCCTTGTAACTTCTATGCTTGACACATAGATATTATTTACACACCACCTCTTAAGCTCTGTGCTTCCTTCCACATCAAGCTTGCACCTGTCTACACATATCTACCTTCAAGGCTATGCAGCCTTACCTTTCCTTTCTATGCCCATTAATGACATTATTCACCTGCTAGCTTCATGTCCCATGTGAGGATTCTTTCTTTTGTAGTACCTCATCCAACTTTTGTAAGCAAAGTCATGCCTCTATGACCCTAACATTTGATCCTAGTCTTGAATTGATCTGGTTATACCTCTAATCCTGATAAACCTGCAAGCAACCATCTTGTTAGAGCTATACATATCATACAAAAATTGTCAATTAAATTTACAGGTACCTTTTCATTTAAGTGATAATATTATTCTTTAATTAATATCATTTTTCCTTTTTATATGAATTAACTCTATTTTAATCATGAATGTGTGTTAGTTATTTTGTCTTCATGAGTTGATCACAAAAATGGATCGACTCATTATATCATACTCATTCTTCTGTTGCGTTCTCAGTTCACAAACAGATCATATTTTGACCCTTTATCAATTCCCTGTATTATTCTATTGTTAACTCTCTGTCGAATTAAATCTTTCTGAGGCGCTTCCTTCAAACCATTTACATATGACCAGATGCGCAAAACCACGGGCTTATTGATTTGATTGTTTCCTCTTCTTTTCCCTTTGTTTCTTAATGCAGGTGTTATTGGATAAATCCGTAAGTGCGGACACAAACCGATCTCCCTAGGTCCACCTGGATCTAGAACAAAGCATGACAGAATAATACTCTTTCCCTAGATTTTAACTATTGAATGTACTAGGAGGCAAGATCAAAGAACATACCTTGTGATCACTTCCTATGGTCTTTGTTGCTCCTGCTTCGCTCCAATGCTCTTGTGTAGTCAAGACCAAGACAACACAAACCAACCAAAGTGAAGAAAGTACAATCTATTCAACAGTCAATCTATGTATATGATCAAGGAGTTATACAATAAAGTGGAATTAACTTTATGGGAAAGGGACATATTATTGTATCATATTGATGGAAAGTAAAGATTACAACCTGGGCCTTGATGTTTCAAACTACCTTTCGATGGCCCTTAACTCTGACACACACACTTTCTCACTTGCATGAAGAAGATCAACCACCTTTGATAAACGTGTTGGGATTCTTAGCTGTTGTAGTATCAGTCCTTCACACAATCCTTTTCACTAATTCTCTAATGAATCTCTTGCTTGTTTTCTTGCTAACCTTTTCCATGACAATCCCCTCAATATATAGGAGAGAATGAATTAGTTACTTGGATAAGAATGATCCCAAAATATCAGGAAATCCAGTACTTAGATAACCATTCGAATTCCATCTCATCCTTCTAGAAGATTCCCTTCTAGAAGCTTCGAGAATTCCTCTTTTTCCCTTCTTTAGAAAGTGTTCGCACCCTAGCAGTTATACACAGTGCGAACTTCTCGCACCCTGGCTTAAGGTAGCCTGCAAGAATCATACATTCTCGCAGGCAACTATACTAGCAGCCTGCGAACCTTCTTCAAAAATGATATTTTTACGAAGAGAAGAAAGTAACTTTTCTCAGGAGAAAGTTCTAATGAAGAGCCTGAGTGCACCATAATCAATACATCATCCTGAAGACCAAAATTGTGGGTAACAGAATGCCCCCCAAAGTCTGATATTGGAACCAGTGATAGTCGATAGACTTTGTAAGCTGCATGTGTGTGTCGAGAACCAGGAGCACATCTAATTGGAAACCTGCGAAAGATCAAGCATCTGCAAAGTATCATATATATCAATTCTGAGGTAGGCATTCCCATACTCAGATCACAGACTGATGACATTGTAGACATGGGTCATGGCCACCAATCATACACTGTCGATCCATGCTGTCAAAATATAGCATAGCCACCTGAATACACTGTGGATCTATGCGAGAAATTTCAAATTAAGACGACATAGCCACGAAACATACAAAGTGGATCTATGTGTCACAAATTATACATACTCCATCGTAACCTGGACTACAAAGATAATATACAGGGTCTTCTATCTCATCGCCTAAAGTACGAATCTAACCATGTGATTACATGTGTTGGAGTCGAACATGGTAGAAACCACTTAATTATCGGTCATTGATGAAACTGTTAACAAGTGAGAGGGAAATCACCAATGATGTCAATGACTCCCAAGGTACTATAGTACAATCCATCGAGTGTGAATAAATGAGTTGATGTTGAACACCCGATGGAATCTTTCGACCAGGGGTCAATGATGTAAACCCACTGTCGAAAGCGAGGAAACCTGCCATTGAGGCATGCAAGTTCCAAGGTACTAAATAATTTCTAAGCCTTGATTCCAGATAATGAGCTGAAGTCGATGGAACAAGACTCGTCACAGGAGGGCCTTGATGTATCCCCCATCAATGAAATGAAATGAGTAACAGAGTTTGAAGGTGAAATAGAGCATTTTGCAAATTGGACTGGACACAGGGTAGGCCGACATGGAGAGAATGGATAATTGTAGATGGCCGACTCAATATAGGTTTTATATGGACTTCTCTTGAACATATGAATGACACGATCAATGATTTGGCAGCATTGACTCAAAGACGACACATAAAATGACCTTGTAATCAATCGAAAGAGAGACAAATGGATTTCCCAAACCGGCTTCAAATGATGAATAGGGGGTGTCATGGTCAAGAGCGACACTTACTGCCAATCAATACGAAGATGAAACATATCCCTTTCCCAAATTTTCCCCCACCATTTCTGGCAAGTACCTCTTTCTTTTTACGCAAGCTTGAAGAGGATCACATATGCTTGTTGATATAAGCTCATCCTTCGGACGAGTCCCTCAGAGTATTTTTAACGAACCCTAAGAAGGAGTGGTTCGGTCCCATCACGGGTCTGTCAATGTTTGTTTAACGAGTCCAGAGATAGTAAACTCGAAGGTTTTTCAAGATTATAGAGTTTGGAAAAACACTTAAAAGATAACTCTCTCAGTTCCTTTTTCGTAAAATAGTCTGGACGAGACCGAAAAAGAGAGAAATTATCGCTCACCAGACGTGTATTTCAAATACTTTAGCGAGCGTGAAAATAGCAAGATCGCTCGGCGATCTTTTTATGTTTAGAGAGTTTGAAAAGAGCTTAAAGAGGACTCCAGGGGGGTTCCTTTTTCGTATAACTTTGTTGAGCCCGAAAAAGTGATAAAACTATGCTCGATCACGTTCTCTTGTATTTACGAGCGTAAGAACGGACAAAAATGATGCTTGAGGTTTTATGTAAAAACCATGAAAAACAATAAAAAACACACCATAACGAAGAAAAATATATCCATATCCTTGTATGTAATCATAAATGTTATCACACCTACAAGTCATCACACTCATCTTGATATTAGGGATTAGGTTTAAGCAATAAATAAGCATAAAAACCTAAAATGACATAGTAAAAAGTAAATTAAATGAGTAAATAAACATTTTTACCATATCATTTCACATTTCCACTATTAAGCCCCAAAACCCTCTTTTTACCCTCCAAATTTGGCGTCGATTTTTGGGAGCTACAGGAGACCATTCGATGAGATGTCTGCTGCATTAAGGTAATCTCTTCATTCTTGACATTTTCATGGTTTAAATTTTGAATTTCATTGGTTAATTTTTTAGTTTCAAGTTGTTTTTTGAACCCTACATGCACGTAGGCATTCTCGCAGGCAGCCCATACGGGGCCTACGAGAATGATGTGTTCTCGTAGGTGAGCCTTGAGCCACCTACGAGGTGTTCGCTCTGTGCAAATGAGGCACCTGCGAGAACCGTAGAATCCAAAAAAAAAATTAAATATTTAGCCAATGAAAAAGATTTAGATCATGAATAAAATCATTAATCCTCCTCTTATGTTTCTTGTGCAGATAAATAGCCATAAGAATGGTGCTTGAGTGGCGTAAAAGAGAACATGAAGAGGATAATGCAAATGCCGAGAATCATCCTCCCACCATAGCAGCATTGAGAGATTGTGGGCTCTTAAAATACTTTCGCATCCTGGGCATGAGGGCCCAAATTAGACTACTAGAGTACCTGGTCCGTATGTGGGACCCAGATCAATAGGTTTTCAATGTAGGAGCTCATACTTTGTCCATAGACATTGAGGACATATACTTTTTGACTGGATTGTCCAGGCGCGGGTATTATGTCAGTCTGACCAGTAGTAGAGGTGGTGGGCTCAAGATGAGTGAATACTGCAATCAATACTGTGTACCCGAAGCTGAGAGGAAAAAAGGAAAAGTGGCTATCTGGGGGGTACAAGACTTGACTCTCCGCACTATCCTTTTTACCATAGCTCGAATGGTCGGGAGTTCTGCTCCTCATATGGCATTACAGAGCTACTTCCAGTATCCCATCGAGTGTACTGAGCCTCGAGTATTCAACTGGGTGGATGCTATGCTTCGCAGTATCAAAAGACAATTAACCAAATGCAGGCGAGGTGAATTGAAACAATTTGGGTATGGTTCTTTGCTGGTGTCCTTCTTCCTTAAGAGGGTCCCCATATTTAGACTACAGGTTGAGTGGGACTTCCTGGGTCCTAGAGATCCAAGGATGTTGAGGTGGTGTCGGCTCATGGCCCAGCACGTGGCAGGACCAATCGTCAAGTACGACGATATTTTCTTTGACTGGCTTAGAAACCAGATGTTGATGGTCGATGACTACGCTTATGTCGGGTTGGATTTTCGAGGAGATCTAGATTTAGCACTGCCTGAGCACGCTCAGTGGGGAGACCTCGGTAAGAAGTACACGCATTTTCTCATTTTAAATGTTTTTGAATTTATTATCATATTCAAATGTTTTTGTTTTTATAAATTTATCCAAAGACTAACACAAAATGTTTGTTGATAACACAGATGTTGGACTGTATAGACCTCCTGGCACTTCTCCTATCCAGCGACGAGGAGAGCTAGCAGCAGCACCACCACAATATGCCGAAGATTATCAGGTGGTGGAACAGAATTTAGAGGGCTTGATAGCAGACATTCCAGATATGACTCTGGAAGAGGTTCCACGACGCGATCAGTGTCACACTATAGGGGTATCAGCAGCTATGGGTTAACTGCTCCGTAGAGTTGCTAGGGAAGTTGTGTGTTACCGTGAGCGTCATCTGTGACGTTACTTTGTAGAAGCTATGAGCTTCAAATTTTGATATTTTGGTCTTTGGACAAAATTTTGTAAAAAACAAACTCTTTTGATCGTTATATATACAGATGGCTTCTATCGGTTTACTTTATATTGTGTGAATTTTAATGTGTTTAATTTATAAATTGTTCAAATGTTTGTCCAATACATAATTTCCCAATGCATCTGTTAATGTATTAAGACATATAGGAATATGCTGATATTCTATGTGATCAAAATAACATTCCAAGAGGCGAATTCGCAAATACACCCGTAGCAAAGTAGGACTTTGAATAGAATAGATATTACTTAGTTGTAGTACTACAAGCTGTGAATCAAGTCGCACAACCAAATAACGAATTCTGACTGAGATAGCATCAACCAATAATTCAATAATAGTGTTATACTCTGCAATGTTGTTGGTTGCACGGCCAAGACATATACCTCGTAAAGATACAAGTTCGTTTGTTGGGGCATAGATTGCCCATGCAGCGGAAGCTAGGTTCCGAGTACTACGGCTAGCACCGTCAGCGAAGACAATATAGGGTAGCGAAGACTCCGACATCTGGAAATCAAACACAACGTCACATAAGGGCAGAGACCAGATAACGTCAAAAACAAACTAAAAGTAACACACACAAAGTATGATACATAAAATACAAGTACTTGTGCACAAATGATTTATGCATAGTACTTCTTCAAGTACAACCCATTTCTGGGTTCACTCAAAGGGATACCATCGTAATCGACCAGCTCATATGCTCCTTTTTCCAAAACTCGGCGAACAATATAAGGACCTCTCCACATTGGTTCGAATTTCCCATCTCCTAATGCGTCTCGATCCTGTTCATAGAGAAGAACAAGATCACCTTCAGGGAAAACACGAGGCTTGACATGCTTGTCATACTTTTCCTTAACACGTTTCTTCTGGGCTTCTATTACTAGAGTGGTGTCACGTAGAGTTTCGTCTAATCGTATCAAATACAATAGACGCTCTTCTTCAGCAGAAGTATTGGGTAAGAGTTCGAYAGCTAGCTTTAGAAAAGGTATCTCGCATTCTATAGGAAGAATGGCTTCCACACCATAGACCAATCGAAAAGGCGTAAACCCCGTAGCGGATTTAACAGATGTCCGATATGCCCACAATGCCGAAAACAACATCGTGTGCCAGCTTGTTTTATGAATTCCTATCATCCGTCGAAGCATAGTTATAAGAACTTTGTTGATTGCTTCGACCTGGCCATTAGCTTGCGGATAATAGGGTGTTGAGTTATCATGATGAAGACCCAATTTTTCCGTAAKTTCAGACATCATAAAATTCCTAAAATGACTACCGTGATCAGTAATGATAGCTTGAGGAACACCAAAACGAGCTATAACATGGTTAAAAAGAAACAACACTGCAGTCTTTCCAGTATTATCSAAGGTCAACATCGCCTCGGCCCATTTTGTAAAGTAATCAACAGCTACAATGATGTAACCATGCCCCCTCGGCCGAGTGAGGGTGACATGTCAGGAAATCAATGCCCCATTTTGCAAAAGGACTAATTGAGACCACAGGATGAAGAGGAGCAAGATGTGACCGAATTTTCTGATTGTAGGTCTGGTAGGCATGGCATTTCTGAATGGCAGTAATGCAGTCGTTGGACAAGGAAGGCCAAAAATAACCTGCATGTAAGATCTTCTGGGCAGTAGCATACCCATACATATGACCACCACATGCTACGGAATGGCAGTCATTCAGATCTTTCTCAGCTTCGTCAAAAGTCAAACAACGTCGAAAAACAGAGTCAATACCTCAACGGTAAAGAGTATCGCTGAGAATAATGTATTGACGAGCTTGATAACGGATGCGACATCGTTCATTACAAGACAAAGAAAGCCGGAAAGTCTAGGTTTGGAGATATATAATGATATCCCCATACCAAAGATCATCAGTACTAATTAGGAAAAGAGACTCATCGGGTAATGAATCTACTACTACATTTTTCGTGGTAGAGTGAGGAAAATCGCATATCAACTCAGCAAAAACTAAGGATTTCTTTGACGTGGTGCGATCGAATTCCAAGTCAAACTCCTGAAGTATGACAATCCATTTGGAGTATTTTCCCCCTAGCAATTGATGTGTCAAAATGTGTTGCATAGGGTTGCAATGAGAAATCACTGTAGTTTTCCTTGAGAGGATATAATGTCGAAAGCGTTGAACAGCTTGAACGGCGGCCAAGGCCAGTTTTTCAACATGTTGATACTTGATTTCAGTTGATGTGAGACTTTGACTCAAGTAATAAACAACATGCTCATCGCCCTTATCATCCTCTTGGACTAGAACCATGCGAATAGTATACTCCGAGGCAGCAAGATACAGAAAATAATCATGACTATAATCAGGAGGAAAGAGAAGTGGAGCTCGCGTGAGGGACAACTTCAAAGTTTCAAAAGCATTGTTGGCAATGGTATCCCAAACGAATTCTGCATCTTTCTTTAACAGTCGAGTAAAACCACGAGTAATCTCGGCGTAATTAAGGATGAAACGACGAAGAAAGTTTGATTTCCCCTGCAAACTTTGCAACTAGCGCAGTGTAGAAGGAGGAGGGAGATTTAGAATCGCCTCAACCTTAAGAGGATCCACCCTGATCCCCTGACGTGAAACGATGAAACCTAGAAGACGGCCGGATTTTACGCAAAAAATGCATTTATGAGGATTTAAATGAATACGATAGAACCGACAATGAACGAAAATGGCTCGGAGATGAGTGGGGTGATCGACTCGGCGCAAAGAATGAGCTGGTAAATCGTCCAAATAGGGTTGAACGATATGCTTTATATCATGAAAATCATAAGACATAGCACGTTGAAACGTTGCACCAATGTTCTTAAGATCGAACGGGAGTTTCCTATAGGAAAAAGTACCCCAAGGACATATAAAAGCAGTTTTATGTTGGTCCTCGGGAGTGATGTTAATTTGATTATAGTCGGAGAAACCATCCATGAGAGAGAAGATTTCACTTCCGGCACAGTCATCGATAATCTGGTCGACGAAAGGGGTTGGAAAGTTGTCTTTGGGACATGCTTTGTTAATATCCCTATAATCAACACATACACGAATACTACCACCTTTCTTATCAATTGGAACAGGGTTGGAAACCCATTCTGTCAGAGCCACTGGATAAATAAAGCCGGCTTTGAGAAGTTTTTCAACTTCGAGCTTGATAGCCGCCGCTTTACGGGGATGAATGGGATGAAGGCGCTTCCAGATAGGTTTAACTATAGGGTATGTATTTATCTCATGTACAACAATTGCAGGGTTGATACCTGGCATCTCTTCGTAACTCCAAGAGAAGATGTCACAGAATTCTTTGAACAGAGACGTATAGGTGACAATTTCGTCAGGAGAACACGAAGCTCCAATATGAACATTTTCAACTATCCCAGGTTTAACGGATATGTCAATGGGAATCGTGGGAGAGATATAACTGAGGTTCCCTTCGGCAAACACATCATGTGTAGATCCGGGAATGGTCGATATGACAACAATGGTCGACGGAGGCGAAATCCGTTGGTAGTTCTCAAGAGTGTGTTGTTCCAGAAATAGTATGGAACGATGATGCCCATCATCCCAAGGGGTGTCCTCCATGACGAACATGATCATCTTGTCAGTGGGAAAGATAACATGGAAAGGATTGGGAGACAACTCATCAAGAGAGGGGGTAGAAGGTGTTTCTGATTGAATGGCATGATAAGCAGATTCAATCGAACTTAACGGCATGACGTTGCCAAAACGAGTGTGATCTCCAGATTCAGGGACTATCCAAGGGTCAGAAGACACAAGAAGTTCGTGAGGCACGGTGGAAATCATGTTGATAGAAGCAACTGACGGGCGTGGAACATCGAGTGGTGGAATGGGGAAAGTACCCATTAATGAGGAGTCCTTTAAAAGGCCTACACCGACATTCTCGTAACCCGACGGGGTTTTAGCTATAAATGGCACATTGCCAGTGCGAGTATCAGAATTTCAGAAGGCAATTTGGTCAATGGTAACAACCTTTCCTTGATGAGGAAAACGTACTACCCGAAAAAGTGTTGACACTACTGCACGCATGGAATCAATCCAACTACGACCAAGCAGAAGATTATAATCAAGGGGAGCATTGAAGACTTCCACTTCAACTTGGACGGTCTTACCTTCTAGTGTAATAGGAAACGATGGAAGAACACCGTAAGGCTTAAAACCAGAGCCATTAAAGGATTTCAGAGTATTTTGTGATTCATTTAAAGGAGGAGAACCAATGGCTTTCCAACAAGCAAAAGACATTACACACGTAGAGGCACCCTCATCGATAACAGTTCGGAAAATATTCTTGTCAGAGACAATAAATTGTATTTGAAACGCGAGTTGGGGTGGTAACCTTGGAATGTGATCTTCCAAGTCAAATATTATTAAATTCGTATCTATGGGGTCAATTCCACCTATAGCTTTCAACATTGCCTTCCGTTGTGCAGGACACGACTGAAGGACTTCAAGGGCTGACATCCCTGAAGGTGCCTGGGCCAGATCTTCAACAATAATGTAGTTTTGGGCCACACGAGGATGAGGATTGAAAGCCGAATTTCTAACAACACATTTGGGGGGTGTTCATAGAACTGTATCAGGGCTCGATCGTTCGAGATGAAGAGGACCGTTGGTAGGTGGAGTCGGTGGAGAGGGTTGTACCAAAGAAGGAGGTAAATCGTCAACCTTCTCTTTAGACGGAGTATAATCTTTGGCTCTAGTCATGAGTGCAACGTTTTTGTGCTTAGAATCACCAGTGCACATCAAAACATATTATGTGGTAGAAGTAGATGGTTGGTCATGAATGACCAACTGAGCCTATTGTTGAGATAGGAAGGGTTGGGACAAGACTGTCGGGGTAGATGGTTTGGACGTTCCTTGAAGGAACTTAGTGACCTCGACACGTCGTGGACAATCCTTCGCGTAGTGATCATCACCACAGATAAGGCAAGGGTAGCGGGGTTTGCGCTTATCCCGATCTTCAACAGGGGTATTTTTAGGTTGCTCTGTTTGATTATTATTTTTTCCCTCCTTATTATTTCCTCTCCCCTTTTTAGATTTATTTTTACCGGTCAGGGTGGATTGAATGGCGTTCACCTCAGAAGTTTTACCGATAGGAGTGGCAGGATATGGAGCATTTTGTATATTAGAAGAAACAGACTTGGGATTGGTGCTTGAAATAGAATGTGATTGGGTTTGCGCAGTACCAATCACACCATCAGTTGCATGTGAGGCAGCTGGAGGAGTTGAAGTGATGGAAGTACCAGGACGAGGTAACTCAGGTAATAAATCATAAAGTGTTCCCGTTTGTGAATAAATGAAATCAAGATATTGATCACGACTTATAGCCTACTCTTCCATCACAACGCCACCCATGGCAATGTCCTTACCAATTTCATTCACAAAGGATTTTGTAAACCTTTCGGCCAGTAACTGATCAGGGAGTTCAAGTTTAATGAGACGTCGTCTCCTTCTCCACTCATGGATATGATCAGATATATGAGTGCCTTTAGTTTGTTTGAAGGAAGTTAAAATCTCAGTCCCAGTATCATAACGGATCGGTAACTGGTAATGCATAAGGAAATCCATAGCTAGGGTGTTGAAATCAGAGAAGAAACCTCGTGGAAATTCAGTATACCACTTCACAGCAGAACCGGTAAGGGTTCGTTGAAAAAGATGTAGATGAATAGAGTCATCCATCAATGAGTTGGATGAACACCATAGGTGAAAACTCATCACGTGATTGTTCAGGGCCTCTCCCGCTTTGCCTTCGAATTTAGGAATGTCTGATGGAAGCTTAGCTGGAATAGCATTCCATTGGGGAGAGTGACGAATAGGATCATTTAGAATCCTAGACAAATAGGGCAAATCTAAAGTAGCAAGAAAAGGTAACTATCGATTCACCTGCAGATACTGGTGACTTTGGGGGGGAAGCCCTGTTGGCAAACCAGTAGGACCGTACGCAGTCTACCCATAGTGGGAAGACCCAGGATGATTCGGTGGTGGTTGGAGAGGATAGTAGCTCGGGGGATTATAACCTTGAGCGGGGACATTAGTTTGAACATTTGGACCCCAAATAGGATTTGGTATACCTGGATAGGGTTGACCTATAGTAGGGACACGTTGTTTCCCCCGAGCCACTTGAGGAAGATTTTGTAGCATCTGATTCCAATACTGGGCTAAAGCTGCAGGTATATTTTGTCCAAAAGGTGGGGTTGGTCCCCCTATCGTCGGGGGAGTTCCAACCGGAAGTTGTGTGCCAATCGTAGGTTTTGTAGTAAGTGGAATATGTCCAGTAAGAGGAAATGGAATCGTACCACCTTGTCCACCAATGGGAATCTGCAAGTTAGGTGTAATGGATGGTATAGTGCCACTAGGATTAGGATTGTCAGGAGGAATTTGAGGGAGCGTTGGAATAAAACCGGGAATAGGATGCCCAGAAGGATCCCCAGGAGTACCAGATGGGGTTTGCGGAGGTGTTGGAACAGAATCATTCAACAAAGCATTCAACGCATGGTATCCTGGTGGTAGTGTCGGAATGACATCAGGCATTCACTGGGTACTGATAGGAGAAAGACTAGCAGTAGTAATCTCGGTTGGGACATTCGTAGTATTCGCAAGATGGGCCATCTCATCAGGGAGAACAAAGTGATAAGTGGTAGGCACTGGTATAGTCTCTGTCTCAGAAAACACCGGAGGGTTGATTTCGTAGACTATAGGTGACTCAGTACCAAAAAGAACTCTTCGGAAATTACTTGACCAAAAAGGATCTTGGCCTTCTTCCCTGGGAAAAGGCCCAACGGCTGATTCAGAAGATGTAACAACTGCTTCTTCAGAATAATTTTATCGCACAAAAGGTCGTTCACCACGGCGAATGCGATAGTCCTCTCTAGTATTGGTAATTCGAAAAGGTTCTAGAGATTCAGTTGATTCTACTGGTGGTGTGGTGACAACTGAGACTTCACCTGTTTCCACGTGTGGTGGGGTAACACCTGGGACTTCACTCTGGTGAGGGGAGCCCTCAAGTGTACTGGTAGGCAAGGGTTGAGAATCATCCAGATGCTCTAGAGATAAACCTTGCATTCTACGTGAACGACGTGGGGGAGCAATTGTAAACAAGTGACAAGCTCCGCGAATAAATTCTTATGGTCAACTTTGAGAAACAAACAACACACACTAGAAACAAAATCTAAGAAGCAATCACCAGGAAAACAAGACCTTCTAATTTCGAAGCCACTAGTTGGTGACGAAATCCAACATCGCAACAATGAGATGAGAAGGGGTGGGGCTATGGTGGAAAAGTTACGCTGACGACCTGCTTAACGGACTTACACCCTGGAGCAAGCTCCCACACATAATCATGGGTATACCCTCCAAGGAGCCCGAGTGAGTTTGGTCAACGTCAATTCTAGGTACCATGAAGACTTTCCCCTCCACAGTCACCTTGGGTAAGAACCTAGAGAGATAGGCCACTAAGGTCACCACCAACAACAGTAAAGCCTGGGGGAACAGTCGACAGTTCGATCCACACGCAAGGGCAGGGTATCTAGCCCAAAATCAACTCAAAATGCTTCCACTCATCATTGTGGGTATACCTCTGAGTGACCCCCGTAATACATGCAATATCTACACTGATGTCAACAAAGTAGGGTGAGTAACTCTGCCAACACCAATGCGACCTAGTGCTTGACCCTTGTGTTAGAAGGGCTTCCCAGGACAATATGTTGCAAATGGAATTTAACACTCCCTAACTCAAGATGCTATTGCGTGTTTTGAGCTTTTGGAGAGTGTATCTCTCGTCCTACTCCAAAGCACTAGCCTAGCTAAATGTTGGTGTAAAAGAGCCCTAGAAAAGAGTTACTAGATAAATTTTAAGATTACGCAATGTTTTTAATAGTTGTTGCTTACTCAAAGGTAATGGAAGTGAAACTTATGTTGTATAAATCTGACCCAATAATCCAAGGATGAGAATGAAAATGTATCACTTTTCGTTCAATGAATCCTATGTATGGGAGAGAGAGAAAATTTTCCAAATCAACCCGGAACTACAATGCACAATTTCCTTTCAAATGTCAATGCAAACAATCACTTATTAACTGACTATTCTCTATGTGTCTCTTTTTCAATACTTCAAAAAATTTTGATTTTCAATGTTTTGTAAATGACAAAAACAATTTGATGAAAGAAAACTTTGTGTTCACTTTTCAAAAAGAACTCTCACTATACCAATGAGAGAGAAGAAAATCAAATCATAAAGAATCAAGCAATATCAACCCAATGAAATCTTTCAATGAAAGCAAAAATAAAGAGAAAACCAAAAAGTCTTCTCAATGCAAACGAAAATGTTCTTTCAAACCAATAAGAAAATGAGAAAAACCAAGTACTCAACTTCCAATCAATCACTGGTTCTCAACCAATCAAACACACTCAGAATCTGAAGTCAGAGAGAATGGTTTTGCCAAGAAGAGTCAAGAAATGAAAGTCAAGACACAAAGGACAAGAAAAACCTTGAAACCCTAAAACTGTTCAGGCATGCAAACTAAAGAAAGAAATACATCAATCAGATGTCCAAGAAACCCATAAGAGGTAATTCAACTGATCTGAGCAGTTAGAAAGACCAAAACTTAATTTTGAAATTTTGAAAAAACGTGTTTGCAGGTAAGCAATATTACATAGTGTGAGAACATATGATTCTCGCAGGTGACCTTTTAGCAAGGTGCGAGGACCTCACACTGAAACCTATGTGCAAGGTGCAAACCTTCCTAATTCTCGCAGGCTGTAATGAAGTGCAGTGCGGGAATTACTGAACATATCCAAAAATTTGAAAAATGAAGTAAAATTCACAAAAGCTTCTGGACTCAAAAGGTCTATCAGGATATCCTAAAGACTCGAAGACTGATAGGATAGGAGAAAAATGAAATCAGAGAAAATGGCCACAGAAAAGCACAAAAAGCCACAAAGAAAATGGGATTATTCCCCAGTGGAGTCGCCAATTTTGTTATTGGATAAATCCGTAAGTGCGGACACAAACCGATCTCCCTAGATCCACCTGGATCTAGAACAAAGCAAGACAGAATAATATTCTTTCCCTAGATTTTAACTATTGAATGTACTAGGAGACAAGATCAAATAGCATACCTTATGATCGCTTCCTATGGTCTTTGTTGCTCCTGCTTCGCTCCAATGCTCTTGTGCAGTCAAGACCAAGACAACACAAACCAACCAAAGTGAGGAAAGTACAATCTATTCAACAGTCAATCTATGTATATGATCAAGGAGTCATACAATAAAGTGGAATTAACTTTATGGGAAAGGGACATATTACTGTATCATATTGATGGAAAGTAAAGATTACAACCTGAGGCTTTATGTTGCAAACTTCCTTTCGATGGCCCTTAACTCTGACACACACACTTCCTCACTTTCATGAAGAAGATCAACCACCTTTGATAAACTTGCTAGGATTCTTAGCTGTTGTAGCATCAGTCCTTCACACAATCCTTTTCACTAATTCTCCAATGAATCTCTTGCTTGTTTGCTTGCTAACCTTTTCCATGAGAATCCCCTCAATATATAGGAGAGAATGAATTAGTTACTTTGGATAAGAATGATCCCAAAATATCAGGAAATCCAGTACTTAGATAACCATTCGAATGCCATCTCATCCTTCTAGAAGATTCCCTTCTAGAAGCTTCGAGAATTCCTCTTTTTCCCTTCTTTAGAAAGTGTTCACACCCTAGTAGTTATACACAGTGAGAACTTCTCACACCCTGGCTTAAGGTAGCCTGCGAGAATCATACATTCTCGCAGACAACTATACTAGCAGCCTGCGAACCTTCTTCAAAAATGATATTTTTGGAAAGAGAAGAAAGTAACTTTTCTCAGGAGAAAGTTCTAATGAAGAGCCTGAGTGCACCATAATCAATACATCATCATGACGACCAAAATTATGGGTAACAGTAGGCCCCCTTCTCCTAAGGCTGTGTGACCTCTCGGTCAAGGGTCTTCAATACCGAGCTGAATTGGCTCTCCTAAACCTTGATGGTTTTGTTTTGTATTTAAACACAGGCCCTTTAGGCTTTATGGCGTAGGTCCGATGGCCCCCGCGACCTTCTCCTTCTCCCTTGCGAAAAATATCATATTTGATGCTATATCCTTTTTCTCTTGGCCCCTCTTTATATGTGACCTTAGGCGGTGACCTCATGCAAACATGCAATTGTGGCCATGCTCAAAGATGGTTTGGAACCAAACTACTTTTCCCCTCACAATTCAACTCGAGCCACCACATGTACTTTTTCCAAAACAATGGTCTCGTTTGTGGCCCGCCCTTGACTTCGTAAAGCCCGAGAACCTCCCATCCCTGCAATGCGAGGTGACCATTGAACTCGCGATCTTGATGGTGCTTCTAAACAGACAATCGATATCTACCTCTTGGGAACCAAAAGTTCAGATTTACCTCTCCCAGATCGACCGTTGTGGTCGTTTTGGAATTCTAGACTTCAGAATTCTCAAATATCAAAATTTACTTCCCTCAAGATACATGGGATTCTACCATGTGTCCTTTTGAATCGGATGGTGGGGAATTACTTCAGAAGATCTGATGATCGACGTTTACTTAGGGTCCTTACCCGGATTCCACAACTTCACCCCACCTATTCTCCTGATCTGATGGTTTAGGTCTACTTCGGACGATCCGATAGTTGACGTTTACTATAGGTCCTTACCTAGAATCCACATCTTCACGCCACCTATTCTCCTGATCTGATGATTCAGGTCTACTTTGAACGATCCGACAGTTGACATTTACTTCAGGTCTCCGACTCTCCAAGCTTCGGGAGTTTCAACTATCAACTGAAAAATGTAAGTAGACACGTGGTCCAATCAGGCGAGTGACACGTGTCATGTCCTATCTGACATTTCAATCATCTGCATGCTCAAAACTTACTTCCATGTGGTGCATATCCCATATGTCCATGTCATCCCCGGTGACATCTGCAAGCCACATCACTTCAGAAATTTTGGGGTCCACATCACCTCCTAGTGACATCATCATGCCCCACCACTTCGGCTCTTCGGGCTTTGGGAATTCGGAAGTTTCTACACTAGCACACTTCCAATTCTCTCGAACTCTGATTTCCCGAACCAGCCAGACTGTCACCATGTGTCTCCCTTATCGGAAGGCCCATATTAACCCCAGACTTCAAGACTTCAGAAGTTACCACTGCAAGGATTGATGACTGCAATTCCTTTGGGCCTTCAGACTTTGGAAAACTCAAACTTTAACTCTTTTTCTGAAATGTGTTTATCTGAAGCTCACGATCTACTGACGAGTGTTTCCCACAGATCGACGACTACAATTTCTTTGGGTCTTCGTACTTCAGAGAACTCAAATCTCAACCTTCTCTTTTCCCTGAAGTGCATGTATTTCTGCCACGTGTCCTCCTATATTAGACAGTTGCAATTCACTTTAGATCTCTGGGGTCCGTAAATCTCAATTCTCAACTTCTCCATGCTCGCCTTTTCCCGGAGTTCTTTCACCTAGAGCACATGATCGGTTGATGCGTGTCCTCCTAGAGATTGACGGCCCCCGACTACTTCTTCTCTTTGGAGGTTCGTAGCTCGAGTACTAACATGTCACATCACTACATGCCTTTCAATTTGCAGGGGCACGTATCGGCGGTTTGGAGTAACCTGCTTTTCGCCCCACAATTATCCTGATGCTGACACGTAACCCCTTGGTGAAACTGTGGTTTGGATTGTGGGACCACCTTGGTAAATTATCTCTCATGCAACTTGGTTCCCCACAATGCCTCATGTCCGTTGATCTCTCTCTCCCATGGGATTCGACAATTGTGACCTTAACCCTTGATTTCTTTACATCGAATGACCCGTGTTCACCTGTCCTTTGATTCAATGATCCTGGATCTCTCCTGAATTTGAAGGGGGATGGTCACGATGCTTCAAACCCCTTTCAACTAATCTCTGACGATCTAACTCCTGCGTAAATTCTGCAACGCCATTCCTCCTGAGATTTTCAACTTCACAATCAGAATTTGATCTCAACCACGAGACTCTGACCAACAGACCCGACCCATACCGGCCTGTTGTTTCAATTAGAAGCTCCGATACCAATCTATAACATACCCGACCACCCAGAGGCCAGGCTACGCCACTTAAATAGGATGAAACACACCCAACCACCCACAGGCTAGGCATGCTGCAGTCCCAAGACTCAATTCTCTGATCTCTAATTCAAAGACAAATGATTTCTCAACAATGTTAGGAGCATGCGCACCACATGCATAAGACAAGATCCATGCCACAGCATAAAAGAGATAAACATTGTTCCATGCACAACAAATAACTAGAAGACAGGCACATTAGAATACATAATAATACATATCTCAGAGATAATTAAATACACAGCGGAATACATTAAACAAAAAGAAAAGAGAGCACTTATATTTGCAAGTAAATGTTCACCAATTGACTACAGATGAAGGACATTCATCCCAAACATAGATGTTGTTGTTCATTTACTCTCAACAGTAGGTCACCCCCGAGCCAGGGCTATGAATTCACAAGGACAGGTCCTAGGCCAAGTCTCAATACACAGTAGTTGGCTAAGTAGCTCTCAGGTTTCCCAACCTCACAACAATCATGATTTCCAACTCTCTTTCCCCTCAACCTACACAACCCAAAGAAATGAACACCTTTCTCTGCCATGTAGTCCATGAGGTTGTTCCATTTCTCTCTAGGGATCCAGTGTTACTGGTAAGAAAATCTCCCTACTAGAAATTCCAAGGACTCTGAGTTGTGGGCAGTTCCATCTGAACTGCCATCAAGTTCATGCACACATACATCCATTCCTTCCTGGAATGATCAGTAAATCATTACATCCATTCAACGATGGCTCTCCTCTTCCTTCCATTCATTTCCATGCTCAACCCAAGAGCACACAAACAATTAGTATTGAGTAAAGAGGAATAAGAATGATTGAACCAGTGAGAAGAGGATGAACCAAGGGAAGAACGACCCCAAAACAACCCCCAAGGGATGTTTAAATAATTACATGAAGAAAAGAGCCACATGGCCTCCCTCCCAAGAAGCTCATGTAACCCCCTCTTCTGCATAAAATCAATTATGGGTAAATAAAATAATAATAACAAGACTTAGCCCCTCAAGCCCCCTATCTCGTGGAATCATAGCCCCCTATCTCTTTTGTCCTTGTCGATCTTGCAGCCAACGGTGTATTTTATTAATGCATAGGAAGTGTTACATTTCCTAGGCACTCTGGCCCCTTTTCAACTTTACCGAATCACCAGCCTAAGTCATATTTACATAATACATTATAGTTTATAAGGGTTAGAACCAAGATGTTACAAAGAGAAAGCACCAAAATATCTCAAAGATGGTGGATCAGTGAGTGGTAGGCTGAGTGGATCATTAAAAATAGGATTCACATAAGATGCAAGGATTTATATGAAGGTTGTGACCTTTTCTTCAACATGTTGGCCACATCCAGGAGCGATGCTCCTGGTTTCATAAGTGTGATCCACGATCATTAATTCGTAATAAATATTATGTTGAGTTTCCTAAACGTCAGGTTCCATACCTTGTATACTGTGAAATATTTGATCCTAAGGCCGAATACGAAATTCAAAGAAACACACTCCTACGAAAACTAAAATCAATCAACCAAGCAACAATAGGCTCAAGGATCTTCTGAAGATGGGATATCAAGCTGCCAATGAAGAAGTGAGAAGTAGTTACCCCAACCTCCATGTAATATCCCTTCTCGGTGCAAGGAACCCTTAATTTTGCGGGATCACCCTCCAAGGGTACTGATAGTGTGATACGATGCATGCCCCAGGTACCATGGGAATCCCCTTATATTCACCTATGTAGGTACCTAGGAAAGGCCACTACGTTTACCAACTCGCATTTAGCCTCTGGGTGGGCACAGTCGACAGTCGTAACTGAACGTATGGAAAGGATATCAAAGTCTGAATCTCTTCAAGAGAACTGAACAAGTGGACTGGTAAGACTCTAGAGTACCTCGAATGAATTTAGATTTCATGAAGAATTGAGACCAAATGAAACCAGTGGTTCCTCAAGAAAAACCCCCAATATATGCTTTTTCCGCTACGATTGGTTAAGATTTGGAGGGGTAATCTACGATTCTCTCTCACATGCAACCTGGTGTTTAGCCCTTGTGTGAGAGGGGGTTCTTGGCTATGCTTATACAAAATTTGGATTTGTACGCTCTTTAGTGCTCTACATTCTATTTAGTAGTATTGGACAATTTACTCACTTCACCTATTCCAAATACACTAATCTTGTACTAATTTTGGTGTGCTAAAATCAAAAAATGTTCTAGTTGATTTTATTATCGCGTGGTTGATTTTAATGGATTTTAACTCAAAGGCTTCATGCAGATGAAACCGATGATGTGTAAGAGACTTGAATCCAATAGAATGCAAAAAGTATGATATGAAGTTCATTATTTTCGATGAATCCTATGTATGGGAAGGATAATATTTCTATTCTTCTTAACACAAGAAAGCACTCAAAACAATGCAACTTTCAATTTATGGGATCAAGAAGATGCCAAACTACAAATCAATGTTTCCAAAAACTGAAATGCACATGAAAAACTAGCTTTTTTCCAAACATAAACCAAAACAAACTTCCTAATGAATTCAAAATTTATTTGTTTGATTATGTATGCAAGGATATATGAAAACTTTTCACTTCTTAACTTTTAGATGAAAGATATCTATGTTTCATACAAAGAACTATAAGGAAAAAATAAATCAAACAAAGCACACTCAAGAATGATGAGGACTGAAAGAAAATAAGTAGGAGATAACATGTTCAATAAGGAACTCAAATATGCAAAAGAGAAACAAGATAAGCACTCATGAAAATCCTCAAAACAATGAGCAATAAGAAACATAAATCAATTTGGTTTGTGGTAAGCATAAGATTCCTAATCATCCAGAAAAAACGAGATGTTTCAAATAAAGACAAGAATGCTCAATACCAAGAAACCTTTGCAAACCCTAGGTGATGAAAAATCCCAAACAAACAAGAAATATGAAAGATTTGCGAGATGAAGATTAGAGAAACTCAAAGGCATGAAGAAGAAAGGGATCATGTTAACCCCAGGGGACCTCAACTAGGAGAAAATTTAAAAAACTCAAGGGAAAAACATAAATGAGTGATAACTGTCAAATTGTTAGGTAAACATTGTCAAATACAGTCAAGGAGTCTCTTGGAAAAAATCCCCTCGAGATCAGACTAAGAAAGAGCAAGCAGAAGGAGGCAAAAAATCCAAAACAAGGGGAATGGAACCCATTTTCTCAAGAATATAGGGCACCAATTAGGGGAATGGTGCTCTATAGGAGTATTTTGGGGGGCTTTGGTGAGGTAAATGGTGCCCTAGTATGAACTACAAGGGAGTTTCACCCTCCAAAAAAGTTCAAAAAATTGCTCAAAAATGATAGAAACTCAGAAAATACAATCAATGACTCTGTGATCTCTTCGGTGAAGAAGAGAGAAGGGGAAGTAGATCATAATCAAGCAACAAACAATATCTAAAGTGTAGGAAAAGGTTTGAGATGATCCAAGGAAAGACTAGTCAAATTCCTTCCCTAGTGGAGTCGCCAATTTTTGTTATGGAATATTTCCCTCGTGGACAAGTGAAATCTCCCTTGGATTATATACCCCTATACCAAGACAGAAACACTACAAATGGACACTAACATCCCTTTGAATTCGATTTAACCAATCAAAAAGAGAGAGGGAGAAAGGATGTGATGCACCTTGTTTCAAATTTTGTCCTCGTTGCTTCCACTTCAAGCTTGATCTCCAAACTCCCTGGCACAACTTAATACCTACAATAGACAACAAAGAGAAACCACCACCCCCTTCTCGAGTTGATTAGATCAAACAAATTCATCTACGACGATTGAAGCGACAATAGATAAGAACATGCATTAATACACAAAATTGAAGGAAATAGGCTAAGTATATTCAAATGAGCACCCAAAGAGAATACTTACAAACCATGGATGATGATGCAACACTTCTCCAAGCTCTCCTCATCCAGCCCTTGCACGAATATACCAATATCATAGGGTTGATATATGAAAGCTTCCCCCTTTCACCTTGGAAAGCCCTCAATATATAGGCTTGAGAGGCACAAAAAATGTGAAAAAATGAGGGGTATGGTTGAGGATATGGCTCATTGAGGCTTGGATCAGATCCTAGGATGAGGTCCAAGCATGAGGGTCGAGCACAACTAACCCCATCTCAAAGAGATGGCCCATAGATAAAGGTGGAGGACATCCCTCGTTTCGCTCAACAAGAATGGTGCTCCCCCCCAGTGATATATAGGGAACCATCCTAGCAATTTAGCTCCCCTATAGTGGTAGAGGGTGCGCCATGTGTGCACCCCCAATATGGACCAGGGGGCACCACCCTTCATAAATGCTCAAAAAAGGGTCGAATTTTCCAAGGAAAAAGTGTCTTTTGACCTAGAAATGATGGTTTTCCTCCTTGCATATGAATTAGGGGTCATGAACAATTTTTTTAATGGTGTCAAGGGGTGGCGACATCTCACAAAGTGAATGCGAAAATTAGGAAGGTGGATATGACACTTGTGACAGTGAATGCGACACTTACCAAGGTGCATACGTCACTTTGTGAAACTAAAGTGTAAAATTTTGATGTGTAACACATATGACGTCGACAATGGATCATGAATTCATTGGTGATGACCAAGATCCTTGGCTGGAGACTATCAATGGGCTCTACTTTTCATGAACCATCAAAATGCATAGTTCCTTGTACATAGGTGTGTGGTATGAGTGATTTTTGTTTTGCATATATTATATCCCCAAAATCCAAAAATATTTTCTTTTTTGATATTTCACTACACATTTTGACCCCGGGAATCTAGTTTACAAGTGTTTATAGGATTATGGGGAATTTTTTTATGGAAATAGTGATTTCCACAGAACTTGAGGTATGTGTTTTCAAACTGGAATATAGGGATAGTTTTTTCCCTGCGATACAATATTTCATTATTAACCATCCATTTTGTCATCACAATGCCTTAGGTTCGATATCATCATTTTGCGACATTACCCATTCCATTTTTGCACATTGTAACTTGTATGGTAGTGCCTACCCTCCATGGGTTCCCTAGTTAGCACATGGATTTCCCTTTGGTGCCCATACTATGATTTCTCATAGGCCTAGGAACCCTCTAGTAGTCCTGGCATGACTTGACATTGTGACTTATTTTCTTCTCTTCATCTATATTTTGGCCATATCCCAAGGAGGTTTCATATTTTATGTTGCTTTATGGTCTCCTATGCATTTGTTTCTTCTGTCATTTACCCCACCATTACGTTATTGTTTTCCCAAATCCTGCTTACCTCTATTGTAGTAGCCTTTGACCGTATGTCTCTTTCATTATTTGGCCTCTATTTTGCATCCACCTACCCATGAATACAACAATTACTAAGAGTGGATCTCTCTTTCCAGTACTTGTTGCATTCATCTTGATTAGGTGAGTTCCATGCACTAGGAAAATAGGATCATGTTGTTAAGCCACTCGTTCTTTCTATATGAGTATACTTTATCTCTTTTTTGAACTCATTAAAGGACACAAAAAATACACTATTGAGTAAACGTTTATCTCTTTTTTGGGTTGATTAAACGACATGAAAAAGACACATTTCGAGTACACTTTTACCTATTTTTTAGACTCATTAAAAGAAATGAAAAATACACCATCACGAGTATATTTTTAATTCTTTTTGGGCTCATTGAAACTAAACAAAAATTGCACTACCGAGCATACTTTTATCTCTCTTTTGTGCTCGTTAAAACATGGAGACACTAAAAACCAAAACAAAAAAGTGGATTTGTTTTTTTACCGTTGATCTATTTTCGAACTAGTAGCGTTAGTTGAGTCACCCTTGAACATGGAACCATTTTTAGTAATCATATTATAGTTGGGTTTAAGCTTTCCTAGGATTCGTCCCAGTAATATGATTCACATATACTCTTCTGACTGGTTATTCTTCCAATCATCACGGAGAGTGCTTCAATAAATATTGCGTTGTTGCACTATATTTTTTTAATCTCTTGAGTCATGTTTCCAAGTCATATTATGCCGTGTTATATTTTCAAGGGAAGTTTAAGCTTGATTTAGTTGTCTGTTGTTTCCTTGACTTTTTGAATCAGCCATCCCTATGTCAGTCTTACTTGGTGAATCTATCTCTTCATATCATCTCTCGATGTATATTTTGTGTCGATTGGTGGAGGATACTTTAAGGCCCTCCTTCAATGGATCTCTTCCTATCAACTTCAACACATTATCAAGGAGAGGGATATAGTAACCAACTAGTACCTTGGAGCTTATAGTCCTCAGTGGAAAGCCTCTTCGTAATTGATAATGGGGTCTCCTCATTGACTCCTGATCGATTGATTCTATGATTGTTCAACATCAGATACTATATTCACACTCATTAGATTGTACTAGGTACCTTTGGATGCATCTTCCTCATCGGTGGGTCCCCTTGAGTTTGTTAACGACATACCTCAATGATGATTAATTAGATGGTTTCTATTATGATCGAAATAGACTCATATATGCACATGTTATAGATTTGTACCATCAAGGTTTGGGATGAAGGCCTTGGGATTGGGGCCACATCATTTATTCAAAACATCGCCTCCCAAGTTGTGATGGATTATATCACTTGTATATGAATACTTTGAAGACTTAATGGGCACTTTCCTCAGTCTTCATTGTCTTCCTAATGTACAAGTTGTGACATAGATCCACATTGTATTTTTTCGTGGCTATAATCTTATTGATCACATGGATCCACTGTGTATTATTTTGTGGTGGTGGTCTTGAATTTCATGTCATGGATCCACATTGCATTGTTTTGAAAACAATGCTTTGATACTCTTCAGAGTCTGATTATGTCTACCTAGGGGATGGTCTATATCTATTTTTATACTTGGTGTTCTATTGCAAGAACTCTTTGACCTCCAGACCTCTTTTCTCTCTCCTCATGCTACCTCACTGTTGGTTATTGCTTTCTTTCCTTAAGTATCCCATTTGAGTTTATTGACACAGGGTTCATGTTTGTTTGGGTTTCCAACAAATCCTTTAAAACTATCGACCCTCCTGGTAAACTAGAAGGCAACACAGTGCATGGGGTGCACTGTGTTGTCTCACCCGAGATATTCTTAATGGGTGGCTAAAATACTAATGTGTTTTCAGCCTAGGATTGAGTGCGAGAGATGAGGAATGTATATTGAAACTCTATTATAATTTGTAACCACAATGTATTGTTATTTATGATTATGTTGTAAATGTAACAACTCTTCATTCAGCATAGAAATATTTCCTTGAAGACAATAAATAAACACATGCATTCAATCACATAACACAGATGTTAGCATGGTTCACCCCCTCCTGGACTATGTCCACAAATATTTGGCTCTTCGCTCTTTTATTATAGTAGTTCCTCATTACAATGTCATGTGCTTTAAAACCCTTCTCAGTTGGGTAATATCTATAGGAGGAGGACTAGACCACGCCAGGCTCCTTAGCCTACGATATAACCCTCAAGATCTATCCTCCTCAGTCCCCTCTAGCTCAACAACTTACAAAAATAGTTCATACAGCAAAATGATACCTCTCGACTCTCTACAACTATTCTCTCTATAATAACGACTAGTTACGACTATCTACCCCCACTCTGAGACCTAGGTATCCCTATTTATACGTTTCTGGCTCTTTAGTTGTTACAATACATTACCAAAACCCTAACACTATCATCGTCAGGTATTCCCTGCATGCGCATGTGCTTCTTTTCCTTCCAAATGTTGCTTTCCTCGTGCATGCCTTCTTTCCCAAAATTGTATTTCCTTCCACTTTGGCCTGCTTCCAACAGGACCCCAACACTAACCTTTGTGTTCTTTTTCAATCTCCTTGGTGACCGCCTAGCAATTTTCCTTGATCTCTGTTGCTTGTGTCTGCACCTACACAGTCTTCTCCTTGGTTGTGTCTACTATTTGGACTATAATTTCATCACTGATCAATCCTCAATCTAGTTGGTGCAATTAATGCGGCGTCCCATTGGTCCTTTCCAGCATTCAATTATGCATAACTCTCTCTTTTCATACTGCTTTTTCCATATTTACTTTTCCCTCTTGTTTCTATGGTGACTTGGACATTGGTCTTGTCCTCACCGAGTTTGTATTCCTAAGTGTGCATGCTCCTTATTCCTTCGATGCATTGTACCTCTGTTCGTACCATTTAATATCTTGTTTTATTTTTATTGCGTGGTGGCTTTCAGCTTGTGGGTGGTCGACTGTCCTTTTACAACTTTAGTCGATTCTCGTTGATCATCCCTCTGATTTCTACACCTGCTAAGTCTTTCAACTATACAGCTCCTCCATCTGTAATAGTTTTTAGTTCGTATGGTCCTAGCCAGAGCATTCTGAGTTTTCCTGGGTACTGGATGGATTTGTTGTCATACATCAACACTAAATATCCTTCCTTGAAATTTTTCTTCTTTATGTGTCTATCATGCCAAGATTTATCCCTTGCTTTCTGAACTTGTTGGTGGAACTCTACTAAGATTCAATCCTCCTCCATGGTCATCAACTGGTTTAGTCTCTCCCTTACTGCACCTCATTTTGTCATGTGTGTAATTGCTGCTATGCACAACCTGGGTACCATAAATTCTAATGGAACCACTGCTTCTTGACCATATACCAGTTTAAATTTCATGTGCCATGTCAACCAAGGATGATTTT
>ML776748.1:300651-330634 GCA_009831015.1 Picea engelmannii | reverse complement strand
ATAAAAACTATATAAAATCCTTAGAAATTTGAATATTTTTACAAAAATATCGCCAATCATTTATAGTTGGCATATGAAGGATTAGTAAGATTCGCCAAGGTTTCTACATTTTAAAATAAATTTCCATCCTTAAAATCATCCCTCATTGTCAACTTATTGCACATCTTCCTGTAGGCCCGCAATATCGTTGGTATTTTAAGGTCCCAATCATCCTTGTTGACATTACCGATCTCCGTCAGTGCATTCTCAAGAATTTTGTTGAAGGCCTCTACTGTGTCGTTTTCCTATGGGTGATATGGTGTACTTTTCTGATGAATGACTTCAAAATCTTGAGTCATAGCGCTAATAGTGTTGTTTATGAAGTGTGTGCCTTGGTCGCTCATCAAAACTCATGGGCACCCAAATCGAGTGATTACTTGTTCAAATAGAAAGTTTGTTGTTGTTTTTGCACTACAATCCTTCATTGGTGCTTCTTCCGCCCATCTTGTTAGGTATCCTGTTGCGGTGATAATGTACCTTTCTCTTTTTATTTTCACTGGTGGGTTGATTGCTCCCACAACTTCTATTGCCCATTTATTGAATTCCTGCAATGTTACCTATGGTCGTAATGACACTCATCCGGTCTGTTGGGTTTACCTACTCTTTGACAGACATCGCATCTTTGATAGTAATCCTTCAAGTCTTGCTAAATGGTCAGACACCATAGTCCTTCACGCAATACCTTCTGTGTGGTAGCTTTTCCTGCATAATGCCCTCCTTCTATTCCCTCATGGGCTTCTTCTAAAACTCGTGGTCTTTCATGTTCTAACACATATCTTTGCAAGATGCTATCTGCACCCATTTTCTATAAGTTTCTTCCAATCAGTTGATAGTCTGCAGCCCGAACTACCAGATTTTTCTTCTGCGTTGTGTTGTATTCTGGTGGTGCAGTACCTATGCTCAAGTACTGAATAATATTTGAAAAGTATTCATTAACGATCTGAACAGAAAATAACTGTGCATCTGAAAATTTGTCCTCTAAAATCGTATGTTATTCTCCATTTGTGACCCTAGATAGGTGGTTAGGTCCTGCATTCAATTTTCCTGTCTTGACTATTATTGTTAGGGTCCTAACTCGCACATAGGTAGAAAAATATATTCAGATGTAATAAAGGTCAATATTAATAAGGCCTTTCAATAAAACAGAATAAGGAGAATGTAAGAAGACCTAATAGAAGCTTCTACTTCTAGAAGGATCTTCCTCTAGATGCTTCTTTTTGGTATAAATAGGAGTCGAGGGTATGAGAACCCTAACTTGGATATTATTGGAATAGAGCTCTGCTCAACTGGAGGTTGCCCCCTAGAAGAGGCCCGTGAACATTGCTTTTAGATTCAAAGTGTTATTTCTGTTATTATTCTCATATCATTTCAGTGTTATTGTGGTGAATGTTCTGGTTATATTGTTGTTATTCTGCCATTAATAGCATTTTATTTCTGTTATGCATACATTTTATATCTGGTATATTACAAGTGGTATCAAAGCACTTTCCTTGGCAGAAAGTGTGGGTTAAATTTTTTTTTCAAGGTAGAGACGTATTCCGACGTCTTTAAGCCACAGGGATTTGTCGTTTCACGCGTAAACCCGTGGTTGAGGGATTCATACACGCACGGAATACAAGTGGTACTTAAGTGCACATCTGTTGGCCAGCCTTGTAACCCCTATTGGTACCCCTTCGAGTAGTAGCGCATCATACAAGACCTGTGTACGGATCATCCAAGATTACCTGAAGCCCTCTTTAGATAAATCGATCAGCCGCCTGACTGTTATAGTGTCACCGAGAACAACACTCAGGAAGGTACTCTCTAGTACCTGGGTAGTCGGGTAGTATGACTAAGGGTATGGTCTATCCTCCTTAGTTAGTGCCTTGAGATATTGGGTCAAGTACTACTGTTGGACCCTACACATATATCAGGGAGATAAAACAAAGGGAAAACCCTTGTCTGTAGACCCCTTGAATACCTAACCCTTGGGGACAGAAACATAAACAAATTAAAATATACAAGATCTATTACCGCACAACTGTGTTCGGGTTGCCAAGTAAATACACATTTCTTTCTGGTTAACCATTTGGGCATTTCTTCTCTGCAGTAATCTTCAGACCGGAGTATAACTCCGCAGGTGTAAAAAAAAAAAATGTCTGGAAATTTTTTCACCATTATTTGAGACATATTCCATTAGATTCATCTCTTAGCCCTTATCACATTCATCCATATCATTTTTTCGGAAAAATGTTTTGACCCCACCCACCCCTTTTTAGTTCCCCCATCCTCATGGCCCATACCCATATCTAAGACTTGGAAGCTCGCTTCAACACCTTGCACTCTAGTCTCATCGAGACCCAACAAGAAGTGAAACAAATCAATGTCAATGTTGTCGCCATCAATACAACCATGCAGTCCTCAATGGAGGAAATCAAACAAGACCTCACCACCCAACTTGAATTAGTATTTTTGGCACTCTACACCAAACTACATATCCCTACAGATAACCCTTCCTCTTCCTCACCTCCACATACTAAAGGTGACCATTCCTCTCATTCTCATAACTTCCAGAACCATCACTTTCAACGTGACCGACGCCTTTTGCGGGTGGATGTGACCAAATTTGATGGCTTGGACCCCACTGGTTGGGTAACCCAAATGGAACATTATTTCTCTTTATACGACATTACAGATGACTTTGCCAAACTCTAGTATGGTGTTCTCCATCTAGATCAAGAACATTGACAATGGTGGCAATGGAGAAAAACTTCTCATCAAGGGTATATTGCTTGGAAACACTTTGTGGCAGAGCTTTATGAATGCTTTGACACTGACACCAACCATTTGGGTCGTTTGAAAAAGTTGAAACAATTAGGAACAGTGGAAGAATTTATAGCTGCCTTTAAGCTTTTAGAACAGAGGGCATGTCTGATGCCTTTTCCGAGAGTGTTTTATCAGTGGCCTCAAGGATGAGATTCGGGCCCATGTCCTCATGGCTCGACCTCAGAGTTGGGTGGAGGATACTAAAAGAATAGATGATTTTAGGGGCTAAATTTCTCTCATGGGCTCATTTTCCATCGTTTTTCCAAAAACGAGATTCGTTATTTTAAAAATGATTCACCCAAATTCTATAGGATAAAATTATTTTACCTTAAAAATCGAATTTTTTTTATAAAAACTATATAAAATCCCTAGAAATTTGAATATTTTTACAAAAATATCGCTATACATTTATCGTTGGAATATGAAGGATTAGTAAGATTCGCCAAGGTTTCTACATTTTAAAATAAATTTCCATCCTTAAAATCATCCCTGACTAAAAGAGATAAAGAAGAACAAAAGGTTGTATCTTCTCAAAACCAAAAACCCTCCTTTATCCCTCACCCTAAACCAATAAATCCCACTACTCCCTCTGCTCCACTAAAGATCCAAAAATCGACTAGGGATGAAACGGTTGAATGCCAACTCAAAGTTCTTTGTTATAATTATGATGACAAATATTTCCCAGGCCACAAGTGTAAAGAAAAAAATATTTTTATGGCCATCTCCGAGGATATTTTGGAAGAGGATGTAGAAACTCCCTTTGTGTCTGAGTCACCTGAATCCACTGACATAACCTTTCCCTTAGACCCTCCTGAAGTAGAACCGGTCATTTCCCTCAATGATTTCACTGGCTTCTCCACTCCCCAAACCCTCAAGCTAATTGGTTACATCAAGCATCGGAAGGTCATTATTCTAGTTGATAGTGGCAGCACCCATAATTTTATTCATCGCCGCATTGCCTAAGAAACTCATTGCTACATCCATGCAGTCAATAATTTCCAAATCATGATCGCCAATGATGGTTCCATGAAATGTGGAGGGTGTTGTGAAAATGTGTGTCTCCAAATTGGTGACTACCACCTAAAATCCCATATGTTTTTTATCGACATGGGAGGTTGTGACATTGTATTGGGTGTAGACTGGCTAAGGATTTTGAGTCCCATTCTCATGGATTTTAAAAACTTAACTATGAAATTCGACCAGGATGGCCACCAATATAAGTTCCAAGGCATCACCATCGTTTCACCTGAGATCATTAGTTCCCATCGCATGGAAAAGATTCTCAAAAAAGGTCATTCTGGTGTTATCACCCAACTCCATGCCATACAAGCAACAGAGACTCCCTCGGTCCCGCAACACCTCCAAGCCATCCTTTCTAAACATCAATTGGTCTTTTCCACTCCCCAAGGACTCCCACCTTTCCGTGGTGTTCATGATAATTCCATTCCCCTAGTACCTGAAAGCCTTCCTCCCAATATTCGTCTGTATCATCACCCCTTTTCCCAAAAAAATGAAATTGAGAAAATGGTCCAGGAACTCCTTAATGTAGGCGTTATCCGCCCTAGTATGAGCCCCTACTCTTCTCCTGTGGTCATGGTCCTGAATAAAGAAGGTTCTTGGTGAATGTGTCCTGACTTTTGTGCCCTCAACAAACTTACCATCAAAGACAAATTCCCCATTCCTATCATTGATGACCTCCTAGATGAACTGAATGGCGCCCAATTCTTCACTAAACTTGATCTTTGTTTGGGCTACCACCAGATACGTATGAAAGAGGTAGACATTCCCAAGACTTACTTTAGAAATCATCAAGGTCACTATGATTTTTTGGTCATGCCCTTTGGCTTGTGTAATGCCCCCTCCACCTTCCAAAGCCTCATGAATCATGTATTCCATCCTTTTCTCCACCATTTTGTCTTAGTTTTCTTTGATGATATCCTCATCTATAGAAAAACCTAGATATACCATCTTGCTCATGTGGATTGAGTTCTCCATATACTCTCTCAGCACCAACTTTTCCTGAAACAATTTAAATGTGCTTTTGGCACCTCAGAAGTAGAATACTTGGGTCATCTGGTTGGAAAAGATGGCGTCAGGGTGGATCCTAAAAAGATTGAATCTATGAAAGATTAGCCTCACCCAAAGACTCTTAATAGCTTGCGTGGATTTCTGGTCTTAACAAGGTATTATTGCAAGTTTGTTTGGAATTATGGGAAGACTGCAGCACCTCTCACTGCTCTCCTAAAAAAGAACTCTTTCACTTGGACTCCAGCCGCTGCTCAAGATTTTCAAACCTTGAAGATGGCCATGTGCACCACTCCATTCCTTGCCCTTCCTGATTTCACAAAGACCTTTTTGTTGGAATGTGATGCCTTAGGGAAAGGAATTGGTGTTGTCCTTATGTAAGAGGGTTGACCTTTGGCCTTTACCAGCAAGCAACTATCTGAAAGAAATCTGGGCAAATCCATCTATGAAAAGGAAATGTTGGCTATTCTGCATGTCGTTGATCTATGGTGCCCTTATCTATTGGGGAAACGTTTCCAAATTAAGACAGACCATCAAAGCCTCAAGTATTTTCTAGAACAACACATTTCCACCCCAGAACAACAAAGATGGGTGACTAAACTCTTTGGATATGATTATGAGATCATTTACAAGAAAGGAAAAGACAATGTGGTTGCGGATGCACTTTCCCGGAAATATGAAGGTGAAGGATCCATTTTTCCTCTTTCATTCATTGTACCAGATTGGCTCCAAGCCATTCTCCAGGAATGGCTACAAGATCCCAAAAGTTTGCAGTTGATCCAACAATTGCAGTCCAATGCTCCAGCTTCCCCAGGGTACTCTTGGCTCCATGATGACCTTCGATACAAAGGTTGTTTGTATTTAAGTAAACAATCAAGGAATAAATCCACGGTACTTTCTAAGCTTCATGCTACACCCATAGCAGGGCACTCCGGGTTCACCAAAACCTATGATAGGATCAAACATTCCTTTTTCTGGGATGGTATGAAACATGAAATTCATAATTTTGTAGATGAATGTAATGTGTGTCAACGCAACAAGGGAGAAACAGTCAAATCTCTGGGCACACTACAACCGCTCCCAATTCCACCTGCTATTTGGAAGGATATCTCTATGGATTTTATTATCGGCTTACCCAAATCAGGCAATAAATCCATCATCATGGTGGTTGTTGATCTCCTTTCCAAGTATGCTCCTTTCTGCGCCCTTCAACACCCATTTACAACATCCACGGTGGCTCAAATTTTCATGGATCAGGTCTTCAAGCTTCATGGCATGCCGCACTCTATTGTTTCTGATCACGACCCAACTTTCACAAGCAATTTTTGGCAAGAACTGTTCAAGATACAAGGCACCGAATTGCATCTCAACACATCTTATTATCCCCAGACTGATGGCCAAACGGAAGTTGTCAACAAGTGTTTGGAAACATATTTGAGATGGTTTGCCTCGGAAAAGAAAAATAAGTGGGCTCTATGGTTACCCCTAGCTGAATGGTGGTATAACACTTCATACCATACAACTACACGCATGACTCCTTTTGAAATATATGGACAGAAGCCACCTTCAGTTATCTCATACTTATTAGGTGCCTCGAAGGTCCAGGTGGTTGAACTAACACTTACATCTTGAGAGGCTATTCTTCATACCCTCAAAGAGAATTTGGTGATGGCACAGAATCGCATGAAGCAACAAGTAGATCAAGGTCGCTTTGAACGTGAATTTGCAGAAGGGGATCAGGTGTTTCTTCGACTGCAACCTTACAAGCAAACTTCCCTCAAGGCTGAGCATTGTCAGAAGCTAGCGCCCAAATTTTATGGTCCTTATACCGTTCTCAAGCATGTGGGACAAGTAGCCTATCAGTTAGCTTTGCCCAACCATTTGAAGCTACATCCTGTTTTTCATGTTTCATGCTTAAAGAAGGTGATTGGAGCTAAGTGCCAAATTCAAACCAACCTTCGAGAGTTAGCTGAAGAAGGATCCATTTGGCTACATCTAAAAGCAGTTTTGGACCAACGTGAGTGTCGCCTACGTCAGAGAACCATCAAGGAAGTGCTAGTCTAGTGGAAAGATATAACTCTAGTAAACTCCACTTGGGAACCAGCTACCATTCTGCAACAATTTCCTCATCTCAAGCCTTGAGGACAAGGTTGTTTTTAAGGGGGCGGACATGTTAGGGTCCTAAACCGCACATAGATAGAACAATATTTCGGATGTAATAAAGGTCAATATTAATAAGGCATTTCAATAAAATAGAATAAGGAGGATGTAAGAAGACCTAATAGAAGCTTCTGCTTCTAGAAGGATCTTCCTCTAGATGCTTCTTTTTATTATAAATAGGAGTCGAGGGTATGATAACCCTAAATTGGATATTATTGTAATAGAGCTCTGCTCAACTAGAGGTTGCCCCCTTGAAGAGGCCCGTGAACATTGCTTTCAGATTCAAAGTGTTATTTCTATTATTATTCTCATATCATTTCAGTGTTATTGTGGTGAATGTTCTGATTATATTATTGTTATTTTGCCATTACTAGCATTTTATTTATGTTCTGCATACATTTTATATCGGGTATATTATATTTACTTCAAAGTAAAATTATTTAAATAGTAGTAACCATCGACAGATTCTGCCCCCCAACACTGGATTGTTGACTAGGTATTTAAGGGTTGAGTGGTTTGTGAACATATTAAAGTGTTTCCCCAATATGTAATGTATAAACTTCTGTAGTGTGTAGACCATAGCTATGCCTTCTCTCTCTATAGTGTTATAGTTCTTCTCTGATTCTGACAGCTTCCGACTTGCAAATGCTATGGGGTGATCCAAATCCCCCTCTCCTGGCTGCGCCAAGTGTTATGGTTGATGCATCTACATGGACGTGGAATGTCTTCTCCCAATCTGGAAATACTAATATCGACGCAGTGACCATATTTTCCTTTAGGGTATCCAGACTGTGTTGCCACTCATCGTTCCACTGAAACTTTGTATCTCTTCTTAAAAAAAATTCCATTGGCGCGGTAATTTGTGCGTATCCTTTGATGAACTTTCTATAGTACCTTGTGTGTCCCAATGTTGCTCTTAGCTGATAGACTATTTCAGGTAGTTGAAAGTTAACAATGAGTGTGATATTTACAGGATCTACTAGTAACCCTTGTTTACATACTATATGGCCCAATAGTATCCCAAACGGTGTTCCAAATATGAATTTCTTTATGTTTAATGATATTTGGCACTGCCTACATAATTCTAACATCATTTGTAATACCTCTACATGGTATTTCAACAAACTATAGACTTTTCAATGTCCAGGTATACCTCAAGAAACTAATGGATGAATTCCTTAAATGCGACGATGACTACTCTGGAAAATATTGTTGGTGCATTCTTCAGTCCAAACAGCATGACTGTGTACTGGTAGGATCCCCATTCTGTCGCAAACGTGGTCTTGTATATGTCTTCCTATGCTATATTGATCTTATGGTAGCCTGAGAATCCATCAGTGAAGGATTAAGCTTCATGTTCGTCTACGTTCTCTAACACTTTGTCCATGAAAGGTGTAGGGAATGGGTCATGTAAGCATGCATCGTTCAACTTCCTCAAGTCAACGCATATCCTTATCCCTCTTTGTTTTTTGTCTTGAAATACCATCGGGCTTATCCATTCTGATTATTCCACTGTTTCTATGATTTTGTCTTTGAGAATCCTGTCGATCTCGGCCTTAACTTTATGCTTATATATTGAGTTTAGTCTATATGGTCATTGTCTGATCGGTCTCACTTCGGGTCTAAGTAGTATCTTCATCTCTCCTATCTCTCCTGCTATACCTTTCATCTCTGTAAATGTTGTGGGAAATAGGTTGATGTACTCACACAATAACTCTGTTATGCTTTCCACTGTTTGCTCATCCCAGTAATCTCCAATGCTGGCCATTTTGGGGTTCTCAACTATCCCAATGTTGACTTTATTTACCTTGATCGACTTGAAATAAATTATGATTCTATGGGTGACCCCTCCACTTCTCTTTCTCCTTCTTCTTCCTTGATCTGAATATCATGTGAATCATCTTCATCTGTTGCTTCCTCCTGCACATGGTAACATGACAACAATTCTTTGACTGTATGTTTGTTCTGCTGTTGTTCTTTTGTTATGAGTTTGACTTCTGGTTCGTTGATGAAAATCACTCCTCTTTTCTATTTAAGAGATGCATCTACGTTGGGTTCTCATTATGGAATGAGAAAGTGACTATAAAGTTCTATTGCAATGTCTCCCAGGTCGTAGTTCCTTTGCGCAGTTCCTAGTCTGTATACCAGTTCGCTGGTATGCCCTCTAGAGTGTGTATGAAATAGTGAGGCCATTCCTCTAGGAGAGTCATTTTCCATAGCATTCTACACTTCTCCAAGTGTTCTATTGGTGCTCCTTGTCCATCATACTTATGATGTTTTTTATTTTGTTGTTATGCGCCAAACCTTATGCGCAGTAACTGCTTACATTGGTACCAATCTGTGATTTTCTCTTTGTGTGCACCCCACCATCTTGCAAGTGTGGCCTTGAGTGATATATCAAGTGCTAACAGTTTTTTATTCTCTAAGACTACATCTTCATACTGTGCCAAGAATACTTCCAGATCATTTATTCCATGGAAAATGGGTAGTTCCCTTATCTTCGTGCCTACCCATCTCACTGTGCGGTCTATTCATGAACATATTCTCGTGGAAACTTAGTGTAGCCTTTGTTTCCAGTTCTCTAAACCAATGTCTGAGTCTGTTGCACATGAATTGATGTTATTCCAACTGAGTATCCCATCTGCAGTTGGGTTTACGTAATCCTCATCGCGTAGAGTTGTTTTGTACAACTGGTTGATTTCCCCTAAGTCTAAGAAAGTAGGTTCTATAAATCTTTCCCCTTATGATGGGTCTAATGGCGCGATGACCTTGTAATCACCTGACTCAAATGTCATTTTTATTGTCTTGATATTGATTATGGCCTGGTTGTCAAACACCCAATCCAACCCAAGAAACATTGGATATGGTGTTGTATCATCCACTATTTCAATCACTTCAAAGTCTTCTTTAGTGCACACTTCATCTAGGTCTATTGTCACTCCTTTCAGTCTACCCATTGGTAGAACTCTGTGTTTCTTTGCTATTTTCATTTGAACCGATGAATATCCTAATGTGGGCTCTCCCATGCATTTCCATGTCTTCTTTGGTAATACATTCACTTCAGATCCTATATCCAGTATGATATCTCCCATGTTGAAATCTATGATATTGGCATTCAGACTGAATTATCTACTTGTTCTTCTCCTTGTATGTAGGTGATTGACTGTCTTTTGTTCTATTTTTCCTTCTGTCTCTATACTACATCTTTCTAATATGTTTTTCAATATTTTAACAGATGATAGATCACTTAATACTTTTATACATGATTGCAAAAAGCCTTTGATTGTACCTACTTGTGCCATGGGTTTCATTTCGTTGGTATGATCCAATAATGGAGGCATCTCATACTCTAGTTATTCCTTTCTTTTCTATGCAGTTGAAGTCGACACCATGTCCTCATTCTGAAATTATTTTATGGCTTGTTTAAATATATCATTTTCGTTCTGCGCGTCAAACTGCTTCCTTGGTTTGGTGTTCTTCTTCACCCACTGGTTTTGTACTGGCTCTTGTCAGACTGTGTCGTTTCCTGTTTTAGCTCTTCTGTGAATAACTATGTTGATGTTTCATCCTTCATCCATCGCTTTGAATGAAATCCACTAAACATTCTGGTTGTTCGGGTTCCTCTTTTCCAGAATCTTTACTAATAGTGTCAGACATTCTTATGTATCATGGTTCTATTCTTGACAATTCATACAAGTTGTTGGTGGAAGTGGACATTTCCTTACGTAATGTCCCAGTTGTTGACGATTTTGACATAACCCTAGTCCTCTACCTCATCCAAAATATCCTCTCCTTCATCCTCCACCTCTGTAGCCTTCTCGATCTCCTCTCAGCGCGTTGTACTGAGGCGTCTGATTGTACTGAGCAATATTGTACTGAGGTTGCATTGTGTTGTACTACGGTTGCGCAGTATTATACGGTTTTTGTGCAATATTATACCATTGTTGTGTAGTGTTGTATGGAGTTGGAGCTTGATTAAACTGTGGTGCGGCTTGCCTAGTCATCATTTCTTCCTGCACTCTATATGCATCTTATGTCCTTTCTCTCATCAACTCCACAGTTCTACAATCTTTGTAGTCCTCGCCCACTGACTTTCAAAAGTTGCAATATGAAATATTTGGGACTGTCTAGTATTTTTTCATCATTGGGAAGTGATACGGATCGTGGAACAGTTTCTTACAGACTTTGCACCATATTCCTCTTGTTGGTAACAGATTTGGCATTCTTGTTTCCATATACTGCGCGAATGTTGGACATTCGTTCTTGTGGTGTCCTTCAGTCCTGCATGTTGTGCACCAAACGTCTTCTTGTTTGTCCTTTCCCTTATTCCAGTTTAGATGAAATGTTAAGTTCTTCAAATCCTCCTTTAGTTCCTCGATGGCTAGGTCTGTCTATTGATACTAGTTTTCTTCCAGTTGCAGGGTTTCCTGCAGAGCCTCTACTTGCGTCTGAAACTTATATTGTTGCAATGGGTATTTTAAGTGTGGTAGTAGTGAATTGATGAACATGTGCCTATTCTGCATATTGGTCATGAGATATTTCAACTTCCCCTTCAATCACTTGAATCTCTGGTCAATTTCCCATACAAATTCTTCTGATTTCTGTCTAATTTCGATCATCTCGTTCATGTATTGATCCTTTGAACTCAGCCTCTGGAAATCATTAATCAGTAACTTCTTAATGTATGCCAGTGTCCTCATCATCCCAGGTGCACTATTTCCATCTAGACTCATGTACCAGTCTAGTGCACGGTATCTTAGCATAATAGATAACTATGCAAGTTTAGTATCTTCATCAGTGATCTATTTTGCTTCCCGAATCATTGCACAAATGAACAAGTGTTTCTCAGGGTCTTCTGCTGCTTCTCCTCAAAATTTTGGTAACCTAATGGTGGGATCATGTCCTGCCATTTTGAATGTTGAACTACTACCTCCGCGTGGTGTAGATACTTGACTAGTGCTTCCTTAACTAGCTCCTGCAATTGTTGTTCCTTGTGTGGATGTACTTCCTATTGTCTTTCTTCCAAACTTCGGTTGTCTAAACAGTGGTGTTATCTTTGGTGTATTAGTTGCACATGGGTTTATGGGTTCCACACTGACATTAATATGCATAGGATTGCTACCTTCTCTTCCCATTCTTGGACCTCTCATCTTCCTCTCAAAGGTTGTGCGCAGTATTTCCTCAATCTTCTCCACAACCTGGACATCCTCTACCTCTTCCTCATCACTCGCCAAGCCTTCCCTCATGGCTACAACTCTCTTCTCGGTATTCACTTTATATTGGTAGGGTACTCTGTTATGCGTCTTTCCAGTTGTCGCCATGATCTGCTTGATCTGGTCATCTTCCATCATGATTGGGTACAAGGGTTCCTCCTCCTTTCCCTTATCCTTTCCTCCTTCCATGTATCCTCTTTCTGTCAGTGCTTCCCCCCTTCCCCCATGCATGTAGGGAAGTTTAGTTGTATGAATCCATTGTCATTACACCTTTGTTATATAACAATATCTTAATAGAAGTATATAGGTATCTAATGTAACTTCCTCAAGGTCCACATAGAAAATCTTGCTCCTTCGTGCTATACGACTTCGCTTTATCTACTGCAAACTCTATTATAAAGCCTGCTACAATACGGTCAAGCCAAAAATCGACTACGCAGGTGAACTTGTTGTTTACCTGTTGTAACTGCTCAATTTGTACTGGGGTCCACTCTAACTGTTGGATCCAGTTCTTTGCATGGTTATCCTTCAACCTCAGTATCCACTCCTGCAATAAATGTGGGAAATCATAGAAAATGACTTCATCCAAATCAGTAAACACGTATTTCTCAAGATATTTGCAGGGTGTTATTCTAGGGTTTCTGTTATCTTTCTGTGCAAATTCCAGCTCTTTTGTTCTTAGCCAAGTTTCGATCTCTTCTTTTGTGGGATTCAACGGTCTCAACATCCCCTTCTAGTAGCTCATTTCTTTCTTTTCTTCTTTAATATTCGTTTACTCCGCCTCTTCGCATCTACTCAATCCTCTCATGTTCCTACCCACGGAAACATAACCATTTGTTGGTTATTGCTTTCTTTCCTTAAGTATCATGTCTGAGTTTATTGACCCAGGGTTCATGTATGTTTGGGTTTCCAACAAGGCCTTTAAAACTATCAACCCTCCTGGTAAACCAGAAGGAAACACAACCCATGGGGTGCAATGTGTCGTCTCACCCGAGATAGTATTAATGGGTATTTTCAATACTCATGTGTTTGTAACCTAGGATTGAGTGCAAGAGATGAGGACTGTATACTGAAACTCTATTATAACTTGTAACCACAATGTATTGTTATTTACGATTATGCAGGAAATGTAACAACTCATTCATTCAACATAACAATATTTACTTGAAGAGAATAAAGAAACACATGCATTAAATCACATAACACAAATGTTACTGTGGTTCACACCCTTCTGGTCTACATCCACAAAGATCTGGCTCTTCTCTCTTTTATTATAGTAGTTCCTCATTACAGTATCGCGTGCTTTACAACCCTTCTCAGTTGGGTAAGATCTATATGAGGCAAACTAGACCACACCATGCTCCTCAACCTGCAATCTAACCGTCAAGATCTACCCTCCTCAATCCCCTCTAGTTCAACAACTTACAAAACTAGGTCATATAGCAAAATGTTACCTCTCAACTCGCTACAACTATTCTCTCTATAATAACGACTAGTTATGACTAGCTACCCCCACTCTGAGATCTAGGTATCTTTATTTATACATCTATGTCCCTTTAGTCATTACAATACATTACCAAAACCCTAACCCTGCCGTCATTAGGTCTTCCCTACATGCGCATGTGCTACTTTTCCTTCC
This sequence comes from Picea engelmannii, assembly GCA_009831015.1. Lineage (NCBI taxonomy): Eukaryota > Viridiplantae > Streptophyta > Pinopsida > Pinales > Pinaceae > Picea > Picea engelmannii. The sequence goes on along the minus strand of ML776748.1, from coordinate 316,753 downwards.
AGTGGTCGCTTTCCTCGTGCATGCCTTATTTCCCAAAATCGCCTTTCCTTCCTCTTTGGCCTGCTTCCAACACTCATTGATCCGTATTTGGGAGTAGAACGAACTGACTAATAGAATGAATACAATAAACATAGAGATATGAATAATAACACAGATATCCAGTGAACAATATCTTCTATTGAATAATGAAATAACCTGAAACTGTAAAACTACAGAACTGAAACACTTGCTTGAAGGGTGGTAGTTATCTCTAAGAAGAGATGTGGTTGTTATGCGGATCCGTCTGAGCATAATGAAATACAATGAGGCTATAGAGGAATTTTTTATATTACTCATGAATTCCAAAACCCTAGACATCCAAAAACCTAACCCTAGGAGGTGAAATGTCAAAAGTCATGTGGGCCCCTATGGTAAGTTGGTACCTCAACTTCCCAAGGTCGTAACTTTTGCACACGACCTCTGTTTTAGGCATGTGATAGACCATTGTAAAGGTCTTTCAAAGAGATACACATTACGTTGCCAAATTGTGACTCCATCTACAATTTGACTATGATGAGCCAAAAAAACATTGTTTATGCCTCCAAAACGGCCCTGGAAGTACAACAAGATGTGTTGAAATGAAAACATACAAAATAATCCAGTTGGATTAGGTGAGAGGCCAAAAATATCCACCTAGAAGGTGTGTGGGGCTTTAGACATCCCCAGAAGTGTAGAATCCACAATTAAAAAGAAGTACAAAAGAATGTGTTGAACTAAAAATGGACAAGAGGAGCCAGTTGGAATAGGTGGGTGGCCACCAATAGCCAATTAGATCAATCCCCCCCCCTTAGGAAGAAATGGTCTCCATTGTGTTGAGTTCCTCCATCAGGTGAGGAAAATTCTGTTGGATTTGGCCCCAAGTGATCCACTTTCCTTAGTGTAGGCGTTTCCCTGCCTTGAAAACCCGATAAAGACTGACGTTTGTTGGCGAGTGCCCTTAACCTGTGTGTCCACTATATGATCAGTGGATTCTTATTCCATGCAGTCGGGGTTGAGCTCTATGGGTGTCAGTTGTTTTGCAATCTCTGTGGTGTCCAATAATGGTGGAAAATATGGTCGAAGGAGGTCCACATTGAACACTAGGTGCAAGCCAAGGAAGGGTGGGGTCTTGAGATCAAAATCATTGCTACCCATAACCTTGGTTATAGTGTAAGACCCATAGAAAAGTAGGTGGAGCTTCTGATGGGGCGCTATGAGATGCTCCTTATGAAAATGTAACTAGACTTTTTTGCTAACCTGAAATTGGTGTGGTACCTTGTGTTGATCATGGAGATAATTGTACTTAGCATTGGATTTCTGTAAAATATCCTGGACCTATTGGCGGATGTGATGAATCCACTTAATGAATATGGTGTCTTTTTTGATCGCAGACTGATCATGGGAAGAGTCTGTCTGTGTGGTGGCAAGAGGAAGTGCAACATCAATGGGTTCCAAGGGTTGGAATCCTATCCCCATCTGAAATGGGATATGGTTGGTAGAGATATGGAGAGCCCTGTAGTAACTTTTTTGAACATAGGGGAGACTCTCGTCCCATGTACATGAATGCTTAGAGTTGTACTTGCACAGGATGTGCACAAACATTTGATTGATGACCTCTGTTTGGTCGTTGATTTGGGGGTGGAAAGCAATGGATTTTGTGAGCTTGGTGACCAACAATGACTAGAGACTCGACCAAAATTTGTTGAGGAACCTGTTGTCTCGGTTATACATTATGCTCTACGGTATCCCAAAGTGGACCCACACTCATTCGAAGAAGAGCCTGGCAGTATCTACCGCTGTTATATTCTTCTTGTAGGCTCTGAGGATGGCCATATTCAAAAACCGATCAAGGACCACAAATAGACAGTCATTTCCTTGCTTGGTGGATTGAAGGCCAGACATGTAATCCATTGAGATGGATTCCCAAGGCTTCTCGGGAGTAGGAAGAGGGGTGTATAGGCCCTGATTCTTGATGGTTGTCTTGGAAATGGCACAGGCAGTGAAATATCTGATATACTTGTTAATTTCATGTTGAAGTTTTGGCCAATACAAATGTTTCTACAGAACGACCACAGTTTTCTCCACACCAAAATTTCCTACCATCCGACTGTAGTGGGATTCCCAAATCATCTTTGCATGATCTCTTGTAGGAACATAGAGATGGACTAGGTGGAATAAAATTCTGTCCTAAATGTGAAAAATAATGACATCCATTCCTGTACCCAAGAGATGATAGGTGGTGGTGAAGTCTGGATCTTGTTGATAAAGTTTGGGCCACTCAGATGCTTCATGTCCACAGGAATGGAGCACAGTGGTGATTGCAACCATGGGAGGTCGACTGAGGAAGTCAATGACACAATTTGAGATACCTTTCTTATACTTGATGTTGAGATGGAATTGTTGTAGGTAGGTGGACCACTTATGATGGAGGTTGTTCTGCAATTTCCCCTTTATCTGTATGAACTGCAGAGGCTTATGATCAGTGTGTATGATTGTCTCCTTTCCAAAAATGTAATGTTTCCATTGACGACAGGATTTCACAATGGAATATATTTCCTTATCATAGGTGGGGTATTTCCAGACAGTATCTGAGAGTGTATCACTATGGTATGCCAACGAATGACCATGTTGACTGAGAACTACACCCACAACATAGTCAGATGCATTAGTCTTAATCTCGAATGGTTGTTGTAGATTGGGAAATGAGAGTACTAGAGATGAGCACAAGCAATGCATCATATCATTGAATTCTCATTATTGTTCCTTCCCCCCCATGAAATTGGCCCTACCACCGCCCTTGGTCACCTGGCTAAGGGCCCATGCAATATGGGAGAATCCCAACATGAACCATTGATAGAATTTGGCTAGTCCCAAGAAGATCTAAAGCTCGGTTAGTGTGTTCGAGGCTGGCTAGTCACAGATGACTTAGATCTTAGCTAGATCAACATGTAACCCATTCTCATAAATAATGTATCCCAAGTATTACACCTTGTTCATGCCAAAAGAGAATTTTTCCAAGTTGGCATACAGCTTGTGCTTCTGCAGAGTGCTCAAAACCTGTTGAATATGTCACATGTGCTCCTCCCACGTTCTGCTAAAGATGAGGATGTCATCCAAATATACCACCACAAAGGAGTTGGTGAAGGGTCTCAATACATCAACCATCAACCTCATGAAAGTGGTTGGTTCATTTGTTAAGACAAAGGGCATGACTAGCCATTCGAAGAGACCTTCTTTAGATTTGAAGGTTGTCTTCCATACATCAGTTGGTTCGATGGGAAATTGGTGGTAGCCATACTTTAGGTCAATCTTGATGAATAACTTTTCCGCCTTGAGTTGGTCAAGAAGGTCATCAATCCTGGGAATGGGGTATTGGTTCTTGACTGTGATTTTGTTTAAGGCTCTATAATCAATACAGAGTCACCAAGTCTCTTCCTTCTTCTGCACCAGTACAATCGAGCTTCTACAAGGGGAGGAGTTGGGTTTGGTGTGCCCCTTTTGAAGATTCTTTTGGATCTAATGCCCAATTTTATCATTTTCCATCTACGAGTGACGATATACTAGTCCATTAGGTAGAGGTGTGTCGAGGGTTAGATCAATTAGATGCCTGACTTGGCAGTGTTTCAGTACCCCTATAGGTGAGGAGAAGATGTATCTATATTCTTCCACAATCCCATCCACTTGATTCTTCTGTAAAGAGAGGCTTTGTGTAGAGGTCACGGATGTGGTGGAGACCTTATTCTTACTATGAGCATGGATCACAAAAAATATGAACTTCTTGGTATGTGAGATGACCTTACTGCATTGCTTAGTAGAGATTAAAAAAATAGCAGTAGGTGACACTACCTCTGGTATCCTATACAATTGTCTACCCAAATTAATAATAACATTGTGAGGTCTAGACTCATACACAACATGACGCTTCCACAAATATGTTTGTCCTAAAATAACATCACAAAATTCAATGGGAGAAATATCACACGGTACCTCATCTTTGAAAGGCTTGATGTCGTAGGGCAGGCGACATAGTTGGCTGACACTAAGATCTCTTCCTTGGAGAATCCAACCGATGGTGTAGGGTTGTGGGTTTGGTGTCATTGGTAGGTCTAGCCGCTTGATGATCTCTGTTGAAATTAAGTTCTTCTGACCACCACTATTGACAATGAAATGAAGTAGAGCCCCCTTTACCCACATATGTGAGTGAAAGAGGCATTCCCCTTCCTCTGGTTCTTTTGGTTCACTTGGCTGAACTTTGGTTCTTTTGGTTCCCTCCTTTAGGATTTGATTTGGAATCAGAATCGACCTCTGACTCGGAAGCCTTCATTTCAACCATGAGTGACTACATGGAGAGACATTATTTGGTGTTGTGCCAAGGGATTTTATGGTACTCACACCATTTTCCCATATCCTTCTCTATCTTCGCATTGCCCTTATTGTGTTGCGGCTTGCACTAGTTGTCCTGAGGGTGGCCATATCGATTTGGTCCCTTGTTGTGTGGGTTTGGGCTGCCTTTTCCCTACTTCAACTGTGAGGGGTTTGCAAATCCAAACTGTCATCTTTTCTACTTAAATTTCTACTCGATCTTGATAGCATATCTATAAGTCGTTCCCAATGAGGCGATGTCCAGGAACTCCATTTTTGTTTGAATGTATCTATGCAAACAACCATGGTATTTGAGCACCAGATGACACTCAGAGTATTTGATACCCAATTTGGTGCACAGGGTATGGAAAATATTGGTGAAATCTGGTATTGTATGGTCCCTTTCTTGACGTAGAGTGGTCAATCTGGTGTACTGGTCCTCGTAGCTTCCAACAAGGTAGTATTTTTCTTTAATGGAATCCCGAAAGGAATCCCATATAGGGGCCAACACAAAAATTCTAGATTCCTCTACAGCCCTTTGCTCAAAGTAAGTATCCCACTAGTCTTTAACATGGGGAACGACCTTGAGGCATGAAAAAGTGATCTTTTCCCTATCGAAAAAATTGTGGACCGAAAAATACCCTTCGAGCAGATTTAACAATTTATCTACAACATCTGCATCTATGAGTCCTTCAAATAATGGAATATCAAAATTTACCTGTACCTTGAAGGGGGTTGCATGGTCGCTTAATGAAGATGTTTCTCCTGTGAGAAGTCGTCGAAGGATCTGCGCCAAGTTGTCCATCATTTTGTTCCTTTGTCGCACGAGGGATTCCTCGAGAAACATTTTAATAGGATCTCCCTCTCCATCATTTTTCTTTTTTTCCACCATGGGTTGTTGTCGGGCTCGGCGCGACCGGTCTTACAATGGATCGATTGGTTCGAGTCCCAACTTCTTGTACCCAGATCTTGTCGGGGATGTGCATGAAGAAAAATAAATGAAGATCAGACTGCTCTGATACCATTGACCCAGATTTGGGAGAAGAATGAATTGATTAACAAACTGAATACAATAAACACAGTGATATGAAGAATAACACAAATATCCAGTGAACAATATCTTCTATTGAATAATGAAATAGGATGAAATTGTAAAATTGTAGAACTGAAACACTTGCTCGAATGGTGATAGTTATCTCTAAGAAGAGATGTGGCTGCTACGCACATCCTTCTAAGCATAATGAAATACAATGAGGCTCTAGATGCCTTTTTTTTATTACTCGTGAATGCCAAAACCCTAGACATCCAAAAACCTAACCCTAGGAGGTGAAACATCAAAAGTCATGCGGGCCCCTATGGTAAGTTGGTACCTCAACTTCCTGGGGTTATAACTTTTGCATACGAACTCCATTTTTGGTGCATGATAGCCGGTCGGAAAGGTCTTTCCGAGAAATACACATTATGTCGTCAAAATCTGAATCCATCTATAGTTTGACTATGGAGATCCAAAAAAATACTAGTTAGGCCTCCAAAATGGCCCTAGAAGTACAACAATATGTGTTGACATGAAAACATACAAAATAAGCCAGTTGGATTAGGTGAGAGGCCAACAATATCCACCTGGAAGATGTGTCGGGATTCAGACAACCCTAGAAGTGTATAACCCACAATTACAAAGAAGTACATAAGAATGTGATGAACTAAAAATGAACAAGAGGAGCCAGTTGGAATAGTTGGGTGGCCACCAATAGCCAACTGGATCACTCACATGGATACTATTTTATTGTAATGTGTTTTATCCATCCATTCCTTTCTTTCCCTCACACATTACGGGGCATCTGTTATAGCCTTAATTTTCACCTTGTTGGGCCAAAGGGGAATATAGCAGAAGATGAAATCCAAAATAGAGCTCGAGTTTAATATTTAGATAATTTATGTAGGGTGTCACTTTTCATACATGGAAAAAGGGTGACATGTCGCGGGTCATTTATAGTTCAACCCGCGACACCCTCTGTAACCTTATAGATTCGTGGAGTTTTGAAGAGGAAAGCGAGGGATGAGTTGGTTCTTTATGGAATGAGCCTTGGAACTCACATCACTTGAGTATACATTGGTATGTAGAAGATATAGAAGTTCTCCCAAGCCTATTCCAAGGATCTATATAAAGAAGGAAAATCTTGAGCATGAGACGAGAAAATCATTTACAGATATATGCTACCAAATTTCAAAGGTCCTTCTCCATCTACATTAGTTACAATCAGGTTGCCTAGATTGGTTGAAGAGATGAGGAGGAGTAAGGGGAAAATTGGAATGCATGTACCCTCAAAGGTAATTTTATTTAAGTAATTCCATTATTTAGATTAATATATCATTGGTTTTCCCCTATGAATGTGTGTTTTCACGCATGAATATTCATATCTATTTTTTTTTAGTATAGATCCGGTTAGATCCAAGTTAGATCTAGGATTATAACACTAAGAAGATAAGTAGGAAGGCATTTCTTGTATTTTGTGTGTAGGAATCATATTGTAGAAGTTGGAGCTATAACTTTAGGACTACAACATCTAGGACATATGAAGGAAAACCTTTAGGAAAAGGTATGCCATTTCCACCACTTCTTGGTTTAATTATAAATCCAGTTTCCTGAGTCTAAAGGAAAGCTATAGAATTCTATCCCTATGTTTGTCTAGGGTCAGTATGCAGAGCCTATGGATATCTTACTATCCACCCATGATATTTGGTCCATAACAGTGACCCATGTATTCCGGTGGATGGTGAATTTTTTATATGGACTTCAAAAACCACATTTTTTATGTTTTCAGGCACAAGATGAAAATTGAATGTTGGCATAGGGGTAGACCCAGGGTTCAACGCTTCGACAACGCACCAAAAATACCCTAACTACCATCCCTTTTGGCAACACCTGCAAAGCAGGCGAAGTCTCACTCGAGGTAGGAGAAGGGGGGGGTTACAGGACTCATGTGTTTGTAACCAAGGTGGGACACAAATCTGTGATAGAAACACTTAGCAAAGTATTAACACTACAAGATGATATTCATTAACTCATTAGATTCATTAACATCTCAGAAAAAATCCTAAGATAGATCAACACAGTAACATTAAAGATTAAGTACTTCAACCACTTAGCACATAACACTGAATTAGATCTAGAATTCATTCATAAAGCACTAAGCAACATTAAATCTATCCAACATACATAATAAGAAAAGAAATAAGAATATTCAGAATATAAGCAACACAGCATAAAGCACATCAAAATCCACAAGATATACGTGGTTCACCCCAGTGTGGGGCTATGTCCACCAACTGCTTTGTCTTCTTTATTATTCTTCAATCTCTTACATTCATCCACTCCTGTGCACTAAGCCGCAGAGCCAAGATTCGCATAGGACAAGAGATCTGCGCACTGAGTGCCAGATCCTCCTTCCCGAAAGTAGGTCATGATAGAAAGTCCACTTTCTCTATCAAGCACAAAGACTTACATACACAATCTATTGCACAAATCAACTCACAACTTCTTTCACTTAGCTACTTATACTTCACTCTCTAAGTCTCTATCTTCCTATCATACATTCTTATCTATTTATACTTTTACATTTCCTTACAAAAAGGCCTAAACATGGGTAAACCCATGGGCCGACATCCCATAACCCATTACAAAAACCCTAATGAACCCCTTGTTGGGTCCACATAGCCCGCAAAATAAGTGATATCCACGATCTCAACTCCGCCATGGAATTCCATCTTTGATCCTCACTTCGAAGTCCAAAAGGTGGTCCTAACCCGACCAAGGTTTCCTCAAAGAATGGTCGAGGGCCAATATCCCCCAACACTCACCTGTGACTCATCCTGAGTCACTCGGGTCTGTATAATGTCACTTCGAAGGCCTTGAGAAACACTTGAGTTGCCTCTACTTGTTTCTTCGCCTGAGCCTCCTGCTCAGCAAGTTCCTGGATCGTCTGTGTTGTAACAAACCCTTCTAGGCATTGTTCCACCCCCACAACCACTTGATCCAGTTGCGAACCTTGTCCTTCAATTTCTTCAAACACCTTGTAGGCTTCATCCTGCACAGGTTTTATCTTCTACGTGACTTCCATTACTCTTCCCTCGATGGCAGTAATTTGTTGTTGCACCGCGCGCTACTCCTGTGATATTTTCATTCTCTTGACTACAATAAGTAACCTCATCTGCGCCTGAATAGAGGATGACTGTTGTTGTACCTATTGTAGCTATGCTTCCAACTTCCTCAACTATGGATCTTCAGTGAGTCATTCATAAGTCTGCGCACTTCTATCACTCAATTGTTTGCATTCTGAGGCGAGGGCCCTAATCCTTATTACTACGTTCTTAGCGGCTTCCTCTCTCTAGTCGTGTACTTCTTGTGGGATGCTCGGAACTTCTTGGACTTCCAACTCTGCTATCCTCGCTTGAAGTTGCAGGATGATCTTAGCGAGATTCACCACTTGAGCCTTGACCGACTCTTATTCCTCCTATGCCAAGCCTGGCACAGAGTGAAGTGATTTATTCACCGCTTCTTTGACAATAGTCTGCTCTGTGAGAATTTGGTCCTTTTCTTTCTGCAAATTCACTTGGTCCTCCTCAAACATCGCTCAAAATTCATTTCTCTCATTTTCATAGGCGGTTACACAGTACCATGCTACTCATAGTTTTTCTAAGTCTTCCTCTTTCTCTTGTTTCAATGCTTATGTATCCTTCTCCCTTTTTTCTTGGACTTTCTGGAGTCGATCCTCGGTCACATATGCAAGTCTTCTTAGCTGGGTGGGCACATCCCCCAATTTTGCAACCTGTGATGAAGAAGGCGCAGTAGGTACTACGCGTACTAATTGAATAGCTTGTTGTATTTCCTTTAATTCCTTATAGGATCTTTCATATAGCTCCTCCTGCTTCGCTCCATATCTCTGCAAGATATCCTCTGAAGAATCCTCCATGTCTCTGTGGACTACAATGATGTCATCATCTGTGAGCATGGCCTCCATCTAGGGCTTACTAGCGTGCATCTTCTTTCTTGTTAAAGGTTTCTACAGTGAAATCTTCCTCTTCTGTGGTGTTTCAGTAGGGGAATCTTTCAGCAGTGTAGATTCGAATTCGCCTTTCTTTTCTCCTTCATACCCTCCTCCCTGTCCGTCTCCTTGGTCTTCTCCTCCTCCTGCGGGTGAGCTAGATCCATTTTCTTCAAAGGCGTTGTCCTCCTCCTCAATCTCTATATTTTGGACTTCCTCATTTTTCTTCTTCTTCTTCGCACTGTACTGTCTAGCATGATCAACCCAAGTGACCAAGGGGCTTCCTATGATGTCGAGGTCAAAGATTTATGCATCATCGATTGGTACAAGGAAATCATTCGGCCATTCCTTTGTGATCTGCTCCATGTCCTCATCAGTCAACTTGTAATAGGACTGTAACTCCTCCTTGCTCTCATCTCTGTGCGCAGTGATGTAGATAAAATGTCGATCTGCGCAGAACTTAGCTAGTGGTCTATACTGGTGTAGGGTGCGCAGTGTCATGCGTGGAAACACTTCAATGGAAACCTTAAGTTGTCGATAATAGGCATGGAACACAGTGTTCGAATTCCATTTCTTCAACATGTCGTTGGTGTACCACAAGGTAGAGAACCTAGTGGCCAACGGCTCCGATGGTTTGATCTCCGAGAAGGTGTCTACTTCAGGCATTTTCCAAGCAACAAATGCGATCAACACGAGTAGCCAGCTGAAGTGGAACTTGTATCCCTAATCCTGAGCTTCGTGGCAGTCTTTCTCAAATTCGTTGACGAGGTAACTCACCCAATTCATTTGCATGCCCTCCACACATTTTCTTGTGGGGTCCACCACGAACCCGATGACCTGTGTGGGGTGGTTACTTCTTACGATCTTGCTAGCTATGAGTTTGAAAGCGAGGATCACCACGCCATCCTGGATAGAGGTTACCTTATAGCCTCTCTTTCCTTTTTAAACTTCGCCATATGCTTCCTTTATGCATTATGCCAGGGAGCGGTCTGAGGCCTTCCCTAGGTAAAACTGCTGAGGGTCGGGTCCCTTCATGCTTAATCCCATAATCAAGTGGATCATCGTTGAATCCATGGTAACACATCGGTCAAGCCATAGGTAGCCACCATGGTAGCATGACAAGAGGAGTTTAACGTAAGCGTTAACCTCCTAGTGTCGGCCAAAATGGGGAATCTTCATCACGTTGAGCATAGTGGACTACACCAGCTCCTTAATCCATGGCTGGGAGATGATGTGAAGCTTCTTACCAGTTATCTTCGTCAGGTAGTGGTGGGGCGCTAGCATAGCATAGTTATTTCTATATCCAAGGTTGAATCTGATGTTCTTTAGTAACAAGATCTGTCCCAACTGGCTCCCAACTACGCGTATTCCCTTCTGAATGTACATGGTGATCAAAGTGTACTCATAGTCTCATGGCATGTTGTCACGGTTAACTACGCCAGCCAACAGTGGGATATAGTCTGGTAAAATCGACGGGATCTGCTTTACATTAGCCAGATCGTTGCAATGCTTACTTCGTTGCTCGGTCGTAGGGTTAGTACAGCCATAAATTCGTCCAGTTGAAGGGGAAGCCTATAGTCCCCTTGTCGATGATGCCTAGACACCTTCAGACATAGCTTTATCAGCCATAAACTTCTTAAGAACTTCCTCGACAAAATTCTCTAACTTAGTGCGTTCACCCGACATTCTCACTTTTAAAAAGACGGGTCGGGGTGGTGAAAGGATAGGCAGGGTAGAAAAACAGATGGAGATGTCTAGCTTCTAAAATCCTAGCTCGATGCACAGTCAGTTCTTTGATAGCTCAGTTAATGACGGGTGGAAAAAAGCGGTCTCGAGGCAACGACCAACGAGTTAAATAAGCGAGCGTCGTAACAGATTCCTCCAGCGGGCAGGGCTGCTTCCATCAATGTGAATCTATCCATTATGGGGTGATCTCAACGTCCCAATAGCATCCCATCCACCCATAAATTTGTTTTCTATCCGTTCTAGAACATCGTTCTAATGGGCGGGGTGCCTCCAATGGTCATATAGCTTTGCTAGGGCAAAGTCCCATTCTGTGCGGTTCTTCTATTCCAGCGAGGTTCAATTCCTGCAAACCTATCCCCTATGAAGTATTCCATCTATTCTCTGTAGCTTCCTGTAGATTTTCTAACTTGGCTTTCTTCTTATTGAGCTTCCTTGCCTTCTTTCCTGTGATCTAAGTTTCTCTATCTGCTTTTGGAACCCTCTTTCCATTTTCATTCTTATCTTCTCCTAGTATGGTGACTTCACACTGCTAATGTGCTCTCATAGTTTATGAAGTTAATATCTCTTCTCTTAATACTTCCTGGGTGGGTATACTTCTTTCTTGCATGGATAGGTCCTTAAAACCTTCTTGGATTATTTCAATCTTGCTATCTAATTCTCTTTCCTTCTGTTGCTTCGACTTATATTCTCATTCTTCTATTAGTCGGTCTATGAAATCCCTTAGTTCTTTATTTTTCTTTTCTCCAGCTTCTTCCTCTGCTTTCCTTTTGATCTGATCCTTCTCAATCCAAGTCTTTCCTAACAAGAGTGGGAAAGGGGCGTTGTTCTCAACAAACTTAATGACTTCAAATTCCTCTCCAGTCGATGTTCCATGAACAATAATAGGTATATTAGTAACTCTTCCACATAGGGTTATCATATTTCCTTTAAACAAGCCTATCCTTCCCCATGAAGGAACCACAATAGGCTTTCCCAAAATTTCCCAAGTTTCTTCTGTCATAATATTCACTTGTGTTTCTTTATCCAAGACACAGTCTATGTCGAAGTCCTTATTCTTGCACTTATGCATTGTTTTACTTTCAGGATCTCTGGTAAATTGACATCTTTGTGATCATTCATCATTTATTTCAACCGTAATAACATAGTCTGAGCTTCCTATTATTCTTTCTCTTTGGGATTCTCTAACATGCTCTTAGTCTCTTTAATGTCTTCATAGTTTTCTTGTCTCATGTTCATTCGTTCAACTTTAGCAATCATCTTTGGAAAATCTTCAACCTCATGACCAACAACTTTACAACAAAGACAAATAGGACCTATACCAGGGAATTCCTTAGCAAGTTGTCCTGGTCTTCTACAGTTATAACATAATGTCAATCCTCTCTTTCTTTTAAGTGTTCCCCAAACTCTCCCGTACTACACACTAGGATCACAGTGTTGTACCTGCAATCTACAAAAATTCTTTCTAGGTTCCTGCAACCACTTGTTAGCCCAAAAACTCTTTCTATGCATAGGAATAACATATCTTTCTTCATTTCTATTAGCTTTACTTAGATCAACTCTTTCTTCCGATTGCGCCCTAGCTTTCAGACTAGGATATAATCTATTAAACATACTTAAATTCATGCTTTTGAAACAAAAAAATTCACTTATCTTACTCTTATCAAAGCACAAATCTTTACCTCTTTTAAGATATTACCTCTTTTCTTTAGATCGGATTTCTCTCTTAACATAAAGCTTCGCAAGTCAAGTAGAGTACTGTGCACTTCAGCAGCAGATATACGCACAGAGATTCTCTTTTCTTTACTTTAGTTCCCAAAAATCACAGTTTCAGGTCCTGACAATGGAACCATTTGTTGGCACAGGGGTAGACCCAGGGTTCAATGCTTCAAAAATGCACCAAAAAAACCCTAACTACCGGCCCTTTTGGAAACACCTGCGAAGAAGGCGAAGTCTCACCCAAGGTAGGAGAAGGGGGGGTTACATGACTCAGGTGTCTGTAACCAAGTTGGGACACATATATGTGATAGCAACACTTAGCATAGTATTCTATTAACACTAAAAGATGATATTCATTAACTCATTAGCTTCATTAACATTGCAGAACAAACCCTAAGATAGATCAGCGCAGTAACATTAAATATTAAATACTTCAATCACTTAGCACATAGCACTAAGTTAGATATAGCATTCATTTATAAAGAACAAGTAAAGCACTAAGCAACATTAGATCTATCCAACATACATAATAAGAAAAGAACTAAGCAGATTCAGAATATAAGCAACACAGCGTAAAGCACATCATAAGACACAAGATATATGTGGTTCACCCCAGTGTGGGGCTACGTCCACCAAATGCTTTGTATTCTTTATTATTCTTCAATCTCTTACATTCATCTGCTCCTGTGCACTAAGCCGCAGAGCCAAGCTTCGCAGAGGACAGGAGATATGTGCACTGAGCGCCAGATCCTGCTTCCCAAAACTAGGTCACGGCACAAAGCCCACTTTCTCTTTCAAGCACAGAGCCTTACATACACAATCTGTTGTACAAAGAAACTCAAAACTTTTTTCACTTAGCTACTTAGACTTCACTCTCTAAGTCTCTATCTTCCTATCATACATTCTTATCTATTTATACTTTTACATTTCCTTACAAAAAGGCCTAAACATGGCTAAACCCATGGGCCAACATCCCATAACCCATTACAAAAACCCTAATGAACCCCTTGTTGGGTCCACATAGCCCACAAAACAAGTGAGATCCACGATCTCAACTCCACCATGGCGCTTCATCTTCGATCCTCGCGTTGAAGTCCAAAAGGTGGTCCTAACCCGACTAAGGTTTCCTCAAAACTTGGTCGAGGGCCAACATTGAAGATTGAGGATGAATAATGAAGAAAACCAAATATGTGTAGGAGACAAAGGACGAAGACAAAATACCAAAATATGAAGATTGTAGAAGACAGAAGATGAAGATGTGACTAGTTGAAAAGACATATTATGATGATTACATATTGAGATCGCACCTATTTGTTAAGGGGGAGTATGAAGGAATAACTCCTACTTGTGAATCAAGAATAATGTCTAAATTATATGATGGATTTGTCATAATGTAGGCCAAGCATAGAAGTCTATGTAATAATCATAGATGAGGAGAAAAGAGAGAAGTTAGGAATGAAGATCACTGGAGAGATTCATGGAGAGATTATTGTGGAGATATTTATGCATATGGTTGAACTAAATGTCTAATTATGACACAGTTGTTATGGTCACCTATTTTTATATAAAGGGACCAATTTTACAATAGAAATACACATGAGAATGGTATAATTGAATAGAATTTTTCCCTTAGGGTTTCTTGAGTATAAATGCCCTATGTTTGTTGTTTCATGTATGATTGTGTATATTTGCTATTGGTTATTAAAACCAAAACATCTTGGTATTCCTCTTCCTTGCATGGAGAAGAACACAAGAGGTGAAGCAGTCTTGAGTGGCATGGGGTTAGAGGAATCCAAACAATTATTACGAACATTAATGACAACAAAATCCAAGTATAAATTCATTGTATTTTCTATTAATTCTAATAAAATGGAAATCTTTCTTCTTTCCATCCCCTAAATTCTAAGTTTTATGCATCGAATTGATTTAATCTTTAGCAGTGGTTCTAACTTACCTGGCATACTTAGTGAAGGTAGTTATTTATCATTTCTTTCATTTTCTTCCATTTATTTTAAGAAGGTTCTCTGCTTTATGGTGTCCAAGTTTGTGGATTTGGGCATGAGAAAAGAGTGGCATACTTAGTGAGGGTAGTTATTTATCATTTCTTTCATTTTCTTCCATTTATTTTAAGAAGGCTCTTTGTTTTATGGTGTCCAAGTTTGTGGATTTAGACATGAGAAAAGAGGATTGGAATGAAAAAAATCTACCAAGCTTCTCTCCAACTACTTGTCAAACCAGGTGTATTCTCCTTAACGAATTGGTAGTTATTTTGATTTGTTGTAAACTACTATAGAGAAGGATCAACATTGTTTTCTAAATTTTCACTTTGTTATGGCCATAGGTTAGATGGAATTTAACCGCGACAACAATGAAGTTTACTCTTCTCCACTACTTTCATAAATATTTAAATATTGTAGAGTTAAACCTTGCAACATTTCAAAGTTTAAGTTCATATAAAGATAGATGATTACTAATTATATGGGAGAAAATGGCGACGAGTTGTAATACTAATCATGCATAAAGATGCTCGACTACATAGAGGTTATGTTTAATTTTTCACACTTAACAAATTCAATATAAGAGATCAATTCCTTATTCTATTTTCCGCGAAGTTCTATAGCATTAATAGAAATAGAAATTTTAAATTCATCTAAGGTTTATTTTTTTAAAGTATAATAAACTTAAAATTATGGCAATTGATCAACCCGAGACTATCTACATTATGAAAGAAGGGCCTTATTAGTCCCTGCTCGAGGGACTAATAGCAATAGATTCACCGTTGAATAGGTATTACTTTGTGTAACATCCCTCTCTCGCGCACTTACAAAACTTATTCTTTGAGGACACTTGCTCGCAAGTGATCTGGACCTTTCTGATATTAATACATTTATCCTTGATGATGAGGCATTATGATAGATGACATGATGTTTTACTATTGTGGTATACAGGTGATATTGACTCAGTTTATTTGAGTGTGCAGGGTTTTGACCTGGAGGATGTCGAGGCATCGACGAAACCCATGGACTCCGGATTGAGTCAAGGAGTGTGATATTGAGTTGATTTATTTACCATGATATTTATTGATTTCATGATATGTTGTTGACATGTTCTGACATGATGGTTCATGATGCAGGCTGACGATAGCATGCCGACCAGACTCACATATGGAGTAAAGGGGCCACCAATGATTTCCAGAGAGGTTGAGGGAGAGGTGTGGA
>ML776748.1:238714-260176 GCA_009831015.1 Picea engelmannii | reverse complement strand
AAAGTTATTAAAAGCATGAGAGGGGATCTAGGAACCCTAGGAGTAATTTTAGGAGCGAATTTAGGGGGAGTGAGGGAAATGAGTCTTTTATTTAAATTAAAGAAATTAATTTGGAGAAACATGAGGGATGAGTGACACTTGGACGGCAGAAAATGTTTAGAGGTTTGTCATTAAAAATTAATTTAATAATGATTTAGGAAAGTAGGTGGGTCTCAAATTTCTATAAAAGAAGGGGAAAAGAAGGAAGAAGGGATGAACGGTTAGCATAACGTTACGCTACCGGATTGTGGCTTGATGGATTGCTTGTGAGGAGTTGGGTTTATCTCAGCTGGATAGGAGTGGTAGCTCAGCCTTGGAGGCGAGCTGAGAGGCTAGTCTTATCTCTGGATCTTGTGTGGCCCCTTTGCGGCTCGGGGGGCTAAGGGGGAAGTAGAGTACCCCTAGCGATTGGTTGGGAGGTATCGGAGCGCCTTCCGCGGTCGGCGAGCGGGAGTGGCACGGAGCGCGGGAAGCGGCACGGAGCGTGGGACGTCATCCGAAGCGAGCGAGAGGCAACGGTATGAATTTATTTCTGGTAGAGTAGACTGTCTAGTTATTCTCTTATGTGGTTATGATGCATTATATTAAGATGTTGCTTCAGCTATGGTGGTTCATTTTTGTATGCTACAGCAATAGTGTTCTGGGAACCTTTTGTTGGGGTAGATGTTTGGAATGGCTATCATGGTATGCCGAAATTTGTCTTTATTAGTTATCATTACATCCTAGCATTTAGCTAAGATGGATATAGTTCGTATTCTGGAAATTGTCTGAGACTGTTATCGTTGCATTCTGGCCATGAGAAGAATGTATGTCTTGGGCGTTTGATCTGAGTTTTAAAGGCGTTAATGCTCTGCGTTTTATTGATATCTTTGGGCATTTTTAATCTGAGTTTAAATGTGTTAATGACCTGTGTTTTATTGAGATCCTTGGGCGTTTTGATCTGAGTTTTAAAGGTGTTAATGCTCTGCGTTTTATTGATATCTTGGGCATTTTTAATCTGAGTTTAAATGCGTTAATGACCTGTGTTTTATTGAGGTCCTTGGGCATTTGATCTGAGTTTTAAAGGTGTTAATGCTCTGCGTTTTATTGATACCTTTGGGCGTTTTTAATCTAATTTTAAATGTGTTAATGACCTGTGTTTTATTGAGGTCCTTGGGCGTTTTGATCTGAGTTTTAAAGGCGCTAAAGCTCTGTGTTTTATTGATATCTTTGGGCGTTTTTAATCTGAGTTTAAATGCGTAATGACCTACGTTTTATTGAGGTCTTTGGGCGTTTTGATCAGAGTTTTAAAGGCGCTAATGCTCTGCGTTTTATTGATATCCTTGGGCGTTTTTAATCTGAGTTTTAAATGCGTTAATGACCTGCGTTTTATTGTTATCTTGGGTGATTTTTTATCTGAGTTTTAAAGGCGTTAATGATAGGCATTTTATTGATATCTTTGGGCGTTTTTAATCTGAGTTTAAATGTGTGAATGACCTGCATTTTATTAATGTCTTTGGGCGTTTTGATCTGAGTTTTAAAGGCTTAATGATCTGCGTTTCTTTTAAATGATAATGGGTGTTTTGAACAGCGTTTTACATAATGATCTATGTTTTTACTATATATTGGGTGATTTGCACTGTTACTGGGCGTTTTTTTTGCCACTGTATATTGGGCGATTTTGCACTGTTACTGGGCATTTTTTTGCCACTGTATATTGGGCGATTTGCACTATTACTGGGCATTTTTTTTGCCACTGTATATTGGGCGATGTGCACTGTTACTGGGCATTTTTTTTGCCACTGTATATTGGGCAATTTTGCACTGTTACTGGGTGTTTTTTTCACCACGGTTATATTGGGCATTTTGCACTGTTACTGGGCGTTTTTGGCAACTTTATATTGGCGTTTTTGCCACTGTTATGGGGCATATTTGTACCCTATTATATTGGGCATTTGCCACTGTTATGGGGTGTATTGTTTACTGTTATATTGGGCGTTGGTATACCGTTGCGTTTGGTTACCGTAAAGTGGGTTGTTGTAATGCCCATTCTCATTCTGTATTTAAAACGCTGTAGTCGATTAAGAATTGTTGTATTTACTATTAATGCTATAAGGCAGATTATCATGGTCATTACTGAATGCCAGTTCATTCCATAATTAAATGTTGTAATTATTTATGGAAGGTGGTAATTAATACTAATTATTAAATGTTATAATGAAATTTAAAAGTGGCTCTTATAGAATGCCAGTCTCCGTCTATAAATAATGCTGGAACTAATCATAGAATGCTGTAATGACTATCAAAAATTTAAAGGTTGTAATTTAGATTAAAAGTTGTCTTTATAGCTTGCCATTTTTAATTCTGATGTAAACTGTTATTTCCAATTTAATGTCACCTATAATTACGATGTAATTCCATATGCTGACCTCCTTAATTAATTGCTATCTTTAAATATTGTCATTCATAATACTGACAGTGGTCATTTCAATTAAATGCCCTTTTTAGTTATTGTCATTTAAATCTTATTATACTATTATAGAGTTGCCTTTCTTAATTCTAATGTAAATCGTTATGTCTGAATTGGTGTCACCTATACTTATGATGCAATTCTATATATTGACATCCTTAATTAAGTGCTAGCTTTAATTATCGTCATTTGTAATACTGATAGTTTTTCATTCCAATTATGGCCCATTTTAATCATTAACACTTTAGATTTTATTATTTTACAGATTGCCACCTTTAGTTATGATGTATTTTGTTAATTTCAATTGATGAATACCTATAAGTATGATGTTATTTTTAATGCATTTCTATTGAACTATATGATCATTGATGACATCGCATTGTGAGCTCCTCATGTTAATTGAATGTTTTTATCTTGGAAGGTCATTATCATTTTGGTGGTTGTAGCATATAAGAGGTTTTGTAAATGTAGAATCTTGGTCCGGATAGGTGATATAAATGAAGGATGGTTAATATTTCATAACAAGGTTATTGTAATTTTATTGTTGTTAATAATATATATATATATATATATATGGTGCAATAACTTGACTTACGTACAATAAATTACTCTGAGTTAGTCAATTAGAGTGGTGGTTCATTTAAACAATGTTGAACTTGGGTGTTCGTTGTCGGAGTCCTTCTTGTCGTGTGCCATCCGCGAAGGTCCTAGTCGTCCTTCTTGTTTATGTTGCACTTGTTAGTATTCAGTTGGTTGCTTGGTCGGTTGTCGGGCAGGATATAGTCACCCCCGGGTAGCCTTAGGAGACATGTCTGTGGGTATGATTTTTCTGTGTAAGGAATCCAGTTCCATATCAAGAGTCTCGGGCCCTTTAAAGGTAGGGCTTCCACTCTTGCGACACACCTGACAGAGATTACTAGTTTCTGCCTGAGCAGTCAGCCAGGAGCCTGTCTAATCTTCTTTCAAGAAGACATAAGACTAAAAGCCCTGCTTTTCTGTGCAGATATAGTAAACTCTATTGTTGGATTCTTCCATCTGTGAAGGTACTGTACTTAACACCTGGTGTCATTTTCTGCTTACAGCTGCTAGTTGTACGTCTTATGTCTAGGGACGTTTATTGCTTGTTGTCACTTTGATATGTCGATATCGTCTTGTTGTGTTCGTCATGCCTACGTCTTGTTCTAGGTCGAGTTACTAGTTTCTGCCTGAGTAGTTGGCCAGGAGCCTGTCTAATCTTCTTTCGCGAAGACATAAGACTAAACGCCCTGCTTTCCTGTGCAGAAATAGTAACCCTAACACCATGGATTCTTCCCTCTGTGTTCTTACTGTGCAACCCCAGTATGTCTTAATGTTTGTGTTGTGCGCCTTATGCCTAGGGTCATATATTGTTGCAGTTACTCGTTGTGTGCCTTCAGTCCTCTTGTGCTGAACCTCGTGGTTGCGTCTTGTTGGTTGTCGATTGGCGACGTAGAGTCAAGTGTGTTTGTTACTTCCACATGCGCACACACCTTAAACAAAACAAAAAATTTCTTGTTCTCAGAGTTTTTGTCGTAACGAGAAGGGTGTTACACTTTGTTAGTTGAACAAAAATTTCTGGATGATTTTCATAGTTTTACTTTAAACATTTTATTTTATTATTATTTTTTAATATTTAAATTTATTTATTTTTCTTTTGATTGGCGGATGAATTTGGAGTCTTATTCTCGAGTTGGTGGTGGCGGCCTTCTTGGCATTGAGAAAGGTTTGGAAGGTTTTTAATGATAGTCACATTCTGGCAAAAGCTCTGGCAAACTGTACAACACGGCATTGAAGTGGGTAGAGGGGCATTCATTCGGCCCTGTTTTTTTCATAAATCAATAACTTCTTATGTTGCATTTTGACATCGGCGGGGGCATAGAATTATTGTGTTTTCAATGCTAGTCTACTTATTTTCAAAGGTGCCAAAGACAAGGACGATGCTGCCTTACAACTCTTGTTTGTATAGACATGCTATTTGGTTTAATAAATGTTCTAGGTATTTTCATCTATGTTGTTTTGAACATTTTTAAATTTAAAAAAATACCTCGTCTATAAAAATAAAAAAATGTGTGTTTTTTTAATTCTTAATATATAATACTTTTCATTTTTCTAAATTCTTTTTCAATCACCTCATTTAAACATTTTAGTTAAGCATTAAGTCAATTTTAAATATTCTATTATGTCTTTCACGGTATTGGATTTTATGTTAATCTTGTATTAGATATTATTTTTGAGATTTTTTCTTCCAATTTTACTAAATTATTTCACATATAATAGCTTGAGATGTTCATAAGGAGTAACTTAATAACTTAATAAAAAATATTAAAAATATTTGTTTATAAAATTTAAAAATTACTCTCTTATAACATCCTCTTCCCATTTCTATAATTAGGACTTCCTATTTCTATAATTCCCTCATGGTAAATTGATTTACAATTATTGATTGTACCTTATAGAAATTTTATTCTTTTTCAAAAAGAATTGTAACAATAATTATTTTTTTCTATTCTATGCAAATAATTGTACCTTATAGAAATTTTGTTCTTTATCAAAAAGAATTGTAACAATAATTATTTTTTTCTCTTCTATGCAATTTGAAAGTCCCATACCACATTATTTACCATTATATCAAAATTGATATTAAAAAAATTAAAAACCCTTGTGTGCACTCATGAAAGAATTGTTTTGAATCTTCCAACGTAATGTTATCCTAATTTGTGAAATCATGCTAATTTTATCTTCCCTAAAAAGACATACTTATACAAATTACATCCCCTTAAATTTAACACCAATCAACTTAAAATTTAGAAATGTAATTCCTTCGTATGTTTTGTTTTATATGTATTATATCTCACTAAATTTAGATATAGAAGCCTTAATATATGTCAAATTATTGTACCCTACTCCTTGTACTAGGATTTTAGAACATGGTAGGAATCTTAACTCTATAATTTTTTCTTTGAAATTTTCACCAAAGAAACTATCCAGTGTCTTCTTTTCAAAAATCAAGTGGCATCCAATTTGGAGTTTAGAACTCAAAATCTGAGTAACTTATTATGAATTACTACTTTTGTTAGCTCAGCTCTATATCACTAGACTTTTCCCCCCTTAAATAAAGTGTTCTTTATGGAATAGCATTTCAATTTTACTAAAACTTGCACCAAAGATATTATTAGATAATTTATGTCCAAAACACCAAAGCTATTATTAGATAATTTATGTCCAAAACACTTAAGAAACATTAAATTTGAACATCTATAGTAAGAGTTACACCTCCCAAACTAAAAGTTACACCTCTAAGACTAAAGAGAACTTCTTAAAGGTGTCGATCTAAGCACTGTCTCTTTGATATCGAATATTATGAACTGAATTACCAAATACAACTTAATCACGAGATTAAAATACAAAAAATGTATACATGCATCATAGATTGCTAGAATATTATCAGTCCCTGCCGTAGGCATAGAGGGACTATAGCGATCGATAAATCGTTGACTTGGTATCAGATTGTGCATTGACCAGAAATATTTCCATATTGTCTATTGTTGGAACAAGGGAAGTGAAAACATCAATTTTTATATAATAAAAAGTATCATGTTTGTCAAGATCTTATTGGACAACAGATTGGAGGTCTTATTGCCACCTTCGCTATTCCCAATGTGAAAAATGTTGGCATATCAAAGTATTTGGTAGTATATGGTCTTTTTGAATCATATATTTTATCATGCATTGGTCGAAGGTGGATTAATGCTAGCATTAGTTCGAATGTTTCCCTTAGAATTTTCTGTTGGGTAGAATACATTCTCTACCAAATTACTATGTGTGATTTTAGCTTTATTGTTGTGTGCTTCGAGAGAACAAGCCTGCCACGCTGCATATTTTCTTAAATGCTTGCACAGGCCTACGCCCTTCAACGACCATGACAGTCTTAATTGTTTACCTAACAACTATGCTAGTCTTAAATGTTTATTGTACAGATGTGTTGCGACACAGTGTCGTTCATGGTCGACATCACTGCTTGAGTGGTCGATCCTTGTTCCTTGCTTCGTTCCATGATTCTGGTTCTTGTTTGATTCAACTTTGCAAAGTTGAGGTCCCGCACTTGCAGTTCGAGCTCTTCGTGGTTGTTCACTAGTTTGTTGTTCTTCAACTTTGCAAGCTGTTGGACCTATTGTTGTGGTTTGCAGTTTTTTGGGCTGAGCTCTTGTCATCCTTTGTTGACGAGTAATTTTCCATGTTGTTGTTTTTTTTCAATGGTGGGAGTCCCTTCCTCCAAATCCTATTGCAGACCATCTTTGTCCGTGCTCTTAGTTTTTGTTCCTGGAAACCATGCGTCTTCATATGTGGGTTGTTGCGTCCATAGCTTTTCTGAAAATTGTAATGCAGAGGGTTTTACGAAAAGTAGTTGGGAGCTATCAGAAGAGGGAACCATCGTGCAGGGTGTAGACGCAGGGTATGCTTTTATTCTGTGGGTCGGAAAACTGCGTCTACTTGTTCTCTTTCTGCTGAGTAAAGTTTGCTGGAGCATAACCCTAACTTACATTAGTTTATACCTAGCTTAGACTCCTAGATCTTGGTTAATACWTTCCATCACACTTTATTTCACCTAATTTGGCCACATAGAGAAGAAGGGCGCCTCATCCCTAGATTTTAGGGAAAACTGTTATTTTTAGATCAAGACTCAACTCCCGGTTCTTGATTTTCTTGATTTTCTTGATTTATTCTTGATTTATTCTTGATTTATTCCAACTCCCCCATGCAAAAACTCATCCATTATTGGGGAATACACACCTCCTCTTTGAGTGAGAGATTTATTCCTTAATTAATGATTTTTTCCTTTACTATTATTAGTAACTGCTATTTCGGGTCAGTTAAGTTGGAACTTCTTCTCTTGTCAGTTAAGTGAGCTTAAGTGAGCTAATGCGCACCACTTGAATCTTGTGGGCATTAATGAGTGTGTGGCATGTGTCTTTAGTGGTCTAGGTCGAACTATGTGGTCTTCCTTAGCCTGTGACACCTATTTTAGCTTTTTCTAGATTTTTTAACTAGAATTTATATGTTGGAAATTCTATATATTCACCTCCTCTCTTCCTTTTGAGGATGGTTGCTCATGTATATTCATTCTCTATTAATATAATTCTCTTATTTATGGAGCAAAAACTTTCTCTCATCTCTTGAATATCAACAAATTGTATGTGTTCAATTTAACTAGAATTCTAGATCTATCAGGGTTTCTGTTGGGCCCGAGATATAATAACTTTCATGACGGCTACTATACACTTTTGCCACATGTACATATGTGTTTTTCATATTTTAAATGAGATTTTTGAAGAATTCATGATAAAATGGTATGTTAGCCATAAGGTACGTGTAATTCATGTTTAATGATTGAATCAAGTATAATTCATCATGTTTTATGGTTTCCAAGAGCTAATTCACGTTTTTTGGTGTTACAGGGAAAAAATGCACTATGTTTCTAGTTCCGGCACTTGATCTGGCACTCATTCCGGCACTCAATCCGACACTCGTTCCAGCACTTCGTATTGCACAAAAACGCAAGGCGAGTTGGTGGTTATGGTATTGGTGGCCAGTGATGGATAAATCGGGCACATGGGTTTTGTTTATCATCACCCTCTCCAGCTACTAAGCTCCAGACAACTCATTTTTAGTTGTCCAAAGAAGGTGATTATTGGCTTACTCCATTTTGACAGTTAGAGGATCATTTATTGTAATTTGCCAAATTTAGAGGTGGTTCGACCCTCCTGTGGTCAACCACTTGGTTTGTAAATGTTATAAATACCACTGAGGTGGTCAGGTGATTGTTAAGTAGAAGAACCAAGTAGCATAAGCATTAGAATTTCCAAAAAAATGATTTTTCTCTGTTTGAGTTTTTACATTGCCAAAATTATGCCAGAACTGTGTTTTTGGATTTTTATGGTGAATTTGGCTTGCTAAGCTCGTGGTGTACTTTTAGAGAGTGACCACGACTTGCTGGGGGGACCACCAACAGTCTGGTAACTCTCTTCATGTTTATTTATGCATTTCTTAATTTAATTGCTCTCTTTTTATTTTCTGTACATGCATGTTTTTATTATGCTAACTAGTTTGTTGTAGCTTAATTGTTTTAATTGTTTTGTAGGTTAGATGTTGATACAGATTAGCATGTGTTGATTTTATAGCTTAGAAAAGGTCTTTCAAGACTCCATACTAACCCCAAGTCTTTATATTAACCTCATGTGCATGTAGATGTTAAATATGCTTCGAGTTATGGTTTTGTAATCAAGTTAAAATAGAGTTTTTATTATATTAGAACAGAGTTTGTTTATTTGGGTTTTCTTTGACAAGGATTGAAGGATAGATAGAATTAATTTCAGTTTTTTATTACAAGCTTGCTAATTTCAATTTCATATAGATCTCATTTAATTAGTTGTTGGTTAATGTAGTTGTTAGTTTGCTTTTTAATATCATAGTTTAATTTATGTTTTCAAGCACTTTCTTATTGTAGTTTGAACTTTGAATTATTAGAGTAGACATAGCATAGTTTTCTTTTACGCAATTTCCTTTCATAGATTAAAAATGCAATTAAATTTCTTAGTTAAATAATAATGATCTCGTTATGTTCTTGATGGTTTAATATACAGGGTATTTAACATAATTTTTTTCATGGCTAAGTTTTCATTGGATTGTTTAAATCCATACTTTTCATTTTGCCATTGAAACTAGTGTTGAGCTTATACCACTTGAGTTGCCCTTTGTTGTCAAGTGTCATCGAGATATCATTCGTCACCACCAAAGGAATTCACACAACCACCAACATTATATTTGAGTGTTTCATAGATATAGTTTCTTGCTTTCATAGCTTAGGATATAGTCTTATTTGCTGTTATAGGATAGATAGACTTTTATTTGATAGATTAGATAGCAATTTGCTGAAGAATTAGTTGTTAGTCTTTCGCCTTCAATAGACTAGATTTCCTTTCATGCAATGCATTGAGTGTTTAAATTTCCTTTCATGCATTAGAAATAGTTTTGCATTAGGCATTTAGTCCACTTGCCTCTTAGGCTAGGTAGTTGTTCAATGAGAAGTCTTTGCTTACTTGTCTATTTGCTTTCGTAGGTTAGTTAGTTTCCTTTGCTTACTTGTCTTTTGCTTTAGTAGGTTAGTTAGGTGCTTTTTCTTGATTTTCTATTTGCTTTAATAGGTTAGATAGGTGTTTTTTCTTACTTGCTTATTTATTTGCTTTCATAGGATAATTGCTCATTGAATGTAGGTTGGCAAGTTAAAGAAGTTTGCTTTTGTCATTTGCTTATTATGCTTAGTAGTTTACCTTTTCTTATTGTCATGAACTAGCTTGCTTTGAATAGTGTTTTTACTTGCTTTCTTAGGAACTATCCATCAGTCCTTGGCCCAAAAGTACTTAGGTTACCTAGTTTCAATTTGTTTAGTAGGGTTTGTTCATTAGATAGGTTTTCTTGAGTAGATTAGCCCTAGATAGTTGATTTCCTTAGTTAGTCTACACTCCTACCAACCTTTTACCTTTGGCATATATTTTGCTACAAATCTAAGTTTACTTACCCCGGGTTGACAATTTAATTGAGGGTAGTTTAGTGTATTTTTTAGTACATATAAAACACCTAACAGTTTCTGCAGGAATTCTACATGGTATCGGAGCTAGATTGAATCTAGTGGATTGTACACGGTTTTATTTGCACGTATAGATCATCAAGAGGCACAGCAAGCAATAATGGATCATCTCTCTCAGCCCACAAAACTTGCTCTAAATCCTTTCAATTATTTCAAATGGAAGACAGAGATGTCTCTACTCCTCCGAAGCACAGGCTTTACAGGGTAACAATGGGAACAGAGAAAGAACCGACTGCTACAGTGCGGAAGATCAAGTATTTCAATAAATTAGATGAAGCAATTGGTCTGATATTCCTATCAATTTCCAGAGATCTCATCTTTCATGTCAGTGGAGCCACTACTCCCGATGTGGTCTGGACCACATTGGAAGGACTATTCGGCAAGTAGGATGCAATGAGAGTGCATCAACTAGAGAATGAACTCATATCCCTAAGTCCAATTCATTTCAGCAACCTGCAAGAATTCTTCACCTAGTTCAAATCCCTCCTCATTGAACTTAATGCATGTGGAGTCAATAAAGAGGAAGCTCAGCTCATCCTTTCAATTCTCTCGAAATTAGGCCCTGAATATTCTGTATTTGTATCGTCTTTTCAAGCACATAAATTGACTCAGGAAACATGGAAAATGCCTCCATTGAATGATTTCATTGCAACATTGACTCAAGAGAAAGCTAAGTTAGTCCAAATGGGTGTCATCAAGTGTTTCAAGAACCAAGCACTTGCGGCTACTGATGCTCCAAAGAGCAGTGGAAAAGACAAGAAAAAAGGAAAGGGTAAATTTCTTGAATCGAAGGAGGAGAGATCCTCACAATCTTCAGAGAACTCTTCTAAGCCTAAGGGTAAGAAGAATAAGGAAAGAACACTTTGCAGCTACTTTTCCAAAGGTTTTCATCCTGAAGAAAATTGCATGAGGAAGACTATCGATGAGATGGCTAAGCAATTGCAACAACACAATTTCATGGTGATAGAAAATGCAAAGAAGAAAGATGATAATAGAACGAGAGGGAGAGAATGAGATGGTCATGCTTTAATGGTTGTCACATCCACTCCATCATCTTGGATACTTGATTCAGGTGCATCGAACCATATGGCTGCATCAAAAGATGAATTTTCCTCCATCGAAGAAAGCACCAGATCCCCAATTTACTTGGGAGATGCCACACCCGCAAAGGTGTGCGGAGAAGGAATTGTTGATCTTGAAGGGGGTTGCTTCACAAATGTGCTTCATGTTCCCTCATTGTTCGCAAATCTTCTCTCGATATATCAGATCACTCATTCCGTCTCTGGAAGGAAGGTGGAGTTCACTCCGGACTCCGCAGTGATTATTGACATTTCCACGGGCTCACAGCCTGCACATGGAATTGCAGATTACGGTTCTCGTTTGTATTTCTTCTCCCACTTTGTTCCTAAATCTATTAGCACTGTATTTCTGTCACAATCTAATAATATCAGTAGGTAATGGCATGAAATATTTTTCCATATAAACTATAAGTACTTGCATCAACTCAGCAAGGAAAACATGGTAGAAGGATTGCCAGCTATTAAATTCACAAGCGGTGTATGTCAAGGATGCATTCTTGGCAAGCATCCAGAGAAAAATTTTGACAAAGGGAAGGCACAGAGAGCTTCTTCACCTCTTGGGATTATTCTCAATGACATCATGGGCCCATTCCCACAACCTTCAATCAGTAAGGCTCGATATGTACTCACCTTCATAGATGATTTCTCTCTCTTTACTTGGGTATTTTTTTTGAAATTAAAATCGAAAGTATTTGAATTCCATATAGAATTTAAAGCACTTGTTGAGAATGAGTCTGGGTGTAATATTGAGATACTCTGTACTGATAATGGGGGGTAGTATGTCAACAAATATGTGCAACAACATTGTATTGATGCAGGTATACAACTACAACACACAGTGCCATATACACCACAACAGAACAGTGTTGCGGAGAGGAAAAAACGGTCCTTAAAAGCGATGGCCAATTGTATGCTACAGTTGAAATCATTATCTCCCAAGCTATGCACTGAAGCTATTAATTGTGCAGTATACATTCAGAACTTATTTCCTCACAAATAACTCAAAGACACCGCTCCTTTTGAATGTTGGACCGGTAAGAAACCGAAAGTGTCGCACTTTCACATTTTTGGTTCACGAGCATGGGATCACATTCTGACAGATAAGAGAAAGGATTTGCAGCCTCAAAGTGTTGACTGCATATATTTTGGATATCCTGAAGGTGTAAAAGGATATAGATTTCTGGACTCTCACACTGAAAATTTCATTC
Source organism: Picea engelmannii (assembly GCA_009831015.1). Taxonomy (NCBI): domain Eukaryota; kingdom Viridiplantae; phylum Streptophyta; class Pinopsida; order Pinales; family Pinaceae; genus Picea; species Picea engelmannii. The sequence goes on along the minus strand of ML776748.1, from coordinate 247,738 downwards.
TAGCTCGAAGTGTGAAGTTTGAAGAAGAATCACTGCATGATTTTTCAGAAGACCCTGTCGAGGAACTACTTGCTGTCACTGATGAGGAGGAGTCAGAAACTTCTTCAAGCACTTTAGAGAAGCCATCAGAGAAGAATTTTGGGTCTAATATAGAGGATGAGGAGAATTTCATGGCTTCTCCAACTCAGTTGCCAACTTGGGCAGAGAAAACCCTGGAAGATGTGGGTGAACTAGTCAGTGATCCTGCGGATACAAGAAGGACTAGATCACAGTTTTTTGGGGCTCCTCAAGCCTTGGCTGCCATGGAACTATTGTTTCCCATACATTGCTATATGACACTTGGTTTATATCCACAGTCACACTCTGAGGCTGTTCGAAACCCACTTTGGGAGGCTGCCATGGATGAAGAGTACTCTACTCTTATGGACAACAACACATGGGACTTGGTTCCACTTTCGAAAGGAAGAAATCTTGTTCGATGTCGATGGATATATCGAAAAAATATTGTTCAAGATGGTGATATCAACAAGTACAAATCTCTACTTATCGCAAAAGGATACTCACAGGTACATGACATAGACTACACAGAGACATTTGCACCTGTTGCAAAAATGGACTCCATTCGACTAGTTTTGGCCATTGTCGCTTCTCGCAGATGGGAAGTTCATCACATGGATGTGAAGAGTGAATTTATTCATGGAGATATCAAGGAGGAGATCTATATGGAGTAGCATCAGGGGTCCATTCAGATATCGATTGATCTGGTTCATAGGTAGAGGACCAAGCACATCGAGATTCACATGCATTACATCCGCAAGTTGATCTGTGACAGAGTCATTTCACTGCAGTACTGCCCCACAGAGTAGCAGGTTGCATACATCTTCACCAAGTCCTTCACTGAAAAGAAATTTTCAGAACTGAGAGCCATGCTTGGAGTGGTGGAGACAGCTGAGTAGGTCACTTTTGGCCACTCATCATTTTTTCCTCTTTTTTTTCGGGTGGGGGTTTCCCACGAGGTTTTCCCTCTTTCCTCTTTTCATGAGGAGTTATTTTATGTAATGAGTACCTAAAATGGCCAAATTGTCGGGACTCAATTTTTTTTTCATTACAGTTAGGCTTAAGGGGGGGTGCTGGAGCATAACCCTAACTTACATTAGTTTATACCTAGCTTAGACTCCTAGATCTTGGTTAATACATTCCATCACACTTTATTTCACCTAATTTGGCCACATAGAGAAGAAGGGCGCCTCATCCCTATATTTTAGGGATGAGGGGCCTTCTTCTCTATGTGGCCAAATTAGGTGAAATAAAGTGTGATGGAATGTATTAACCAAGATCTAGGAGTCTAAGCTAGGTATAAACTAATGTAAGTTAGGGTTATTCTCCAACACCCCCCCTTAAGCCTAACTATAATGACAAAAAATTTGAGTCCCGACAACTTGGCCATTTTAGGTACTCATTACATAAAAGAACTCCTCGTGAAAAGAGGAAAGAGGGAAAAACTCGTGGGAAACCCCCCCCCCCCCCCCCCCACACCAAAAGAGGAAAAAATGATGAGTGGCCAAAAGTGACCTACGAAAATTAGTTGGGAGCTATCAAAAGAGGGAACCATCGGGCAGGGTGCAGACGTAGGGTATGCTTTTATTCTGTGGGTCAGAAAACTACGTCTACCTATTCTCTTTCTGCTGAGTAAAGTTATGGTTTTATTTATTTTCGTTCTTTCTCCTATTTGGTTCAGTTTCCAGTGTTGATTTGTTTTCTTCTCATCTGCTATGGGGAATAGGGGGGATTCAAGTTGAGAAGAAGAAATTTGAAAGATACATACGCGGATTGGTACCCTATTTTGCTTTCCTTTTTTATTTTTCTACCTCTTATTTGTTTCCCCTTCTTTTCGTTGTTTTCATAGAAACTGAAAGTATGTAGCAAATAGCTTGAAAATGACAGTTGAAGAGATGAAAGAAGTAATAGATGTTCAGTCGTATGAAATAGAATCACAATCCATTATACATGACAACATTGACGTGGTTTTTCATAGCAATGGGATTTTTAGATTGGATGCATTCTCATATACTGTTGGGGATTTCCTTTTCGATACATTCCAGGTTCTATTGAATTTTCGCTATTTGTCGACCGAGCTACGCAATGGATTGATAGATTATTTCTTGACCTGTTTTAAAAATGACGATGTTGAGGCTTTGCAGTCCTATGAATACGAGTAGGTATCTAATTTTCTTCATCAGTTGTATGGAATACGTGATGTCGCTACGTATTTTTCAAAGATGTGGTTGTCTGCATCTCCAATTCTGCCTACACATGAGAGGGGTCTTTGGGGAGATAAATTTTGTATACGGTGGCTATCTAAATGGCTGAATATATCAGTTGGCATATGGTCATTGACAAGAAAAACAAGATATCTACTATTCAACAAAACTTCATCTAACAATCCATATTGCATCTTGTTCCATGATGCCAATGCCCTAAGTGGCCATTATGAACCACTGTCGTACAAAAAAATTCCATTTTCAATATAGAAGGTCCTCGTATTTACTTGTCCATTATTTGCAAACACCTTCAATCGCAATGGAAACAGATTTTGCATGGCATAGATTTCCATGGTTTACAGCTGGCAACAAATGTTGTCTCTAGCTGTGGAGATAGTCTGTTCAATGCAATTTGTTGTTTTGTGGCAATGGGGTTCGATGTTCAGTCGCTACGGATTTACACTATACAGTCCTTTTTCAATGTGATTATAGGTGGCAGCCAATACGCTTTTAGGTGCTTGCATCGACACCTTTGCCCATATCTCGTAGAAAATATGCCAGTAGTTGGAAGTTGGCAGGAATACCTTGTGAACATGGCGCTTCCATATGAAAAAGAGAATATGGCGGGTTGTAGATTATGTTTTCAATGGCTCTCTATGATATTCAGGGTGAATATCCAGGTGTGGTTTCCCTTGCCAGATGGCACTGTCCATTCCTGGGTTACTGATTCAAATTACGATCAAACAATTGACACCCTCTCATTGAAAATAGATACAACACATATCCATTATGAACCTTTGCTTGGACATATCAGTTGTTCAGAGTTGACTATCCATGCCACCCAAACGACATCGAATCTGCATAGGTGTGGAATTCTTTTTAGTGAAAATGAAACTCCTCCCGGTTGCGATATGGGCAGACAGATCTTGAACAAAAAAAACATGCGTAAAATTCATGACAGTTGTGATGAGGCCATAGAGGGCTTAAACAAAAAACATAGAGTAAGTTATCACAATTTGAAAAAAATTATTCGTCAAATTCATCCGACTTGTGATAAGGCCATAGAGGCCTTGAACAAAAAAAGTAAACTAGTTTCTCAGAAGCTGGGTGAGAGTGAAATTCATCCCAGTTGCCACCAGATCATCCTGCCCTTGGGCAAGAAACGTAGAGTAAGTTACCAAAACTTGAAAAAGGTCATGCACGAGAGAAAAAAATGCATTGCTACACTTCGTTTTAGAGAAAAACTCACATATCACAATGTAAAGAAATTTGTTCATGTAGAACATAACATAAACAAGTGTGATCGCATATCATATAATGGTCATGCAATTGTGTCAGTTCGTGGTCTACAAGAAACACCATGCAGTAGTAACAATGAAAACTAGGAAACAGTTTCTACCCATACTTCCCTTTGAAATAAAAATGCAAGACAGACCTACATGAAACAAATGAAAGACACTCCTCCCATTTCATGTGCAATTTTTGAACAATTGAATTTTTCAAAAAACAGTAAGTCTTTCACGCTTGATTTGCAAGCAGAATACCTCCGCTTGACAACGCACAACAAACCATTTTCCAGTGGGAAAGTTTGTCTTCCATGCAAACGATTGCTTGAAAATGGAAAATTGCCACAGTTTGCAACCCCTGACCGAATAAGATGTAATACACCACTAGAAAATGTAAGTGCACATATGGAACTTGAGGAGAGACTTGTGTCTCTGGGAATTGCATTTTCTCAAATCAGACCTTGGGGCTATAAACAACCCCATATGGACTTAACATGATCAATTATTAATGTGTATGTTCAACTAGATGTTGTGCAAAAAGTGTTGCCCGAATTAATTAACAATACAATTACAATCGTTGTGGCTCTGAAAAGACGCTTGCGATACAAAAATGCCTATCAGACAGAAAAAGTGTGTGTGCATGTTGTTATGAAAGAATTAGAGGAATTATGTTCTAGGGCCCTGTACAAAGCAGAGAACATTTATATAAATGGAAACTGGAACAGTGTTCTCGCAGAAGAACATGGAAACTCTGCAGACACTCTCGAAAATCCTAGTGATTTTAATACAAGTGATGAATCGGAGAATGAAACACCTGCTAAAACATTGGTGCATGGGTTCACTGATTCACAGTGCATTCGTGACTTGCAAGACAAAATTGTCGAAATTACACCTGCTGAGGGGCAGCGTCCACTTGGAATATTCAAGGACAAATTTGTTGAGGAAATGAACTTTCCAACACTCTTCTATGGAGATCCACGTGGAACTGATATTACAGAACGATTAAGTTATCATAAAATAGTCCGATGGGAGCTGCTACATTCAAGCAATTACTTCTCCTGCCACATAACAAATTTGTTTTTCAAAACAATGCGCATAATAATAGAGAAAGTTTTGTTGTGCATGTGGGTCTGAATAAGAAAAGGCCAGTTACAAGGAAGAAAGTTGTTGGCCAAGGATGTGAAGTACAAAGTAAACCTAGAAAAAATTCTGAAATCTGATATTGGATACATAGATTTCAAAAACATATGCACCTCTCTTGACTATTTGCAACAAAACAAAAAAATTATTTTTGCAATGATCCGGCAATCAGGCCCACCAACATTTTTCGTCACATTTACAAGTGCAAAGCATTGTTGGGATCCATTGGTGGTTGTTGTATCTGACCTGCATAGGAACAAGAAACGTAAAAAAGAAACCGATACACTGGAAAATGACGACATTGACTACTTCATAAGAACAGACACGGTGACATGTACTCGCTACTATAGACATAGATTAAATGCTTTAAGACAATTGATATGCCATGATGAAACGTTTTTTGGAAAAATATCAGACTACTTTTTTGTGACTGAATTCCATAATAGGGGAAATGAACATGACCACGCATTGTTGTGGATAGAGGGTGCACTCGTATATGGAGCTGATAAAAATTCAGAGATCGAACAATTTGTGGATAAATACATAACATGCAACACAAATCATTTGGATCCAAAACTTTCGAAATTCCATAGACATTACCATACAATAATAGTAGAAAATGAAAAAACTCACATTGCAAATACAAATTTCCCGTGCCGCCAATGAAAGCTACAAGAATGATAGAGCCAATTAGTTTAGAGGACAATGTTGTTGTTGAGAAATCTAAATCCTTGTTTTCATTTCTAGAACAAGGAGGATTTGACAAAATGATGAGCTTTGATGCCTTCTTGACACAGGTAAATCTATCAGAAGATGAGTACATCCAAGCCATACAATGTACACTTAGGAAACCAACACTTTTCCTTAAAGGAAAACTCTCCCATATTTGGAACAACAGTTTTTCCAAGGACATGCCAGTTATGTGGAAAGAAAATACAGATGTGCAGTACATGTTGAATGCATATGCTGCAACATCGTACTGTACCTCGTATATGATGAAGATTGAAAAATCTATGACAAGTGCATTCAGAAGAATATGCAAAGAAAATGAAAGAAGTCATATTGATGCCATACAAATCATACACACACTTGGAAATACATTGCTTAATATTCAACAAATGTCTACTCAGCAAGCAGTTCACATTGCACTTTCCTTGCCCCTCACTTGTAGTTCAAGAAAATGTGTCTTCATAAACACATCTCCACTTGAAAAATGCACATTTGTGCTTAAACCACCGATTTTTCTGCAACAAGATCCTGACAATTCAAAGGATGTGGTATGTCACTCTATTATTGATTATTACATCCAGCATCCATCTCTTATTAGGCATATTTGCTTAGCAGAATTCGTATCGCATTACGAAAAAAATGGTGCACCCATATCAAAAAGAAAAAAACCCTCTGTGATACGGTTTGTCAAATACAATAAACATTGTGACTATGAAAACTATTGTAGAGAAAAACTGTTGTTGTACATTTCATTCGATGAAAATGAAGACACATTGATACATAACTTCTCTACATGGGAGGCTACGTATGTTGCGTCTGAGAGTATAGTGCACATCAATGAAGCTAGATTTACCTACAATGTTAATCCAACATGGGGTTATCTAGAAGTTGCACTTAATGACCTAGAAAACCCTGGAGATCATTATGAGACATTTAGAAACCCAAAAAAAACCACAACTCCTTCCGAGTCCTATGAATTACAATCGGATTTGCCTCGTCCTCTAGTGGCTGGAAGTGAAAAACGTATCAATCTTGGTTTTCAAGTCACAAAACATCCTTTCCTAATTGAAAATAATGAATACCACAAAATAAGACGTTTGTTGAATCGCGAACAACAAACAATTCTAAAGGACATTGCTCTTAAAAAACGCTTGAAAATGAACAATCCTGTGCACATGTTCCTTACAGGTGGAGCAGGAACAGGCAAGACATTCACAATGAAATCATTGTTCCAAATGCTTATATGAATCTAGGATTCAAACAATTCCTTTGATCCTATGAAACCAAAGGGCCTAATAGTTGCATACACAGGAAAAGCTGCATACAATGTTGGTAGAACAACAATCCACTCTGCATTTTTAATGCCTTTTAACAAGTCACAGTTTCTTCCACTTAGCAAGGAAATGTTGGATACATTATCTAAGATTTATGAGGAACTCCAACTTGTCTTTATAGATGAAGCATGTTTGATTGGGAGTCACTTCTTGTATTCCATTAACATCCGACAAAGAAGCATAAAACATGTGCAAACGAAATACTTTGGAAACATTGACATGATATTTTGTGGGGATCTTTACCAAGCACAGCCCATCCAAGATTCTTTGATATTTGAACAACCTACCATTAACATGGAAACAGTCACCCATGACTTCTGGAGAGACAATATTAAATTCTTTGAGTTGCATACTACAATGCGCCAGACAGATGAAACATTCATTGCAATTCTGAATAGAATTCTCACAAACAACCAAACATATGATGACTTGACCTATATCAATTTGAGGTTCTTCCGGCCTGCACCAACAGACCCAATGTTCCCTTACCCATTCTACAGAAATAAGGATGTTGCAAAGAATAACAACCACATGCGGTCACTCATGCCTAGCAATGATATCATCATCAATTCAATTGACCTGGAAGAAGATAACCATGGAAATGTGCAACGTCATGAACATTCAGTCACTTTACCTTTGTAGCTTGTCCTCAAATTAGAAATGTTGGTTGAAATATATGTCTGCAACTATGATTCACAGGATGGCTTGGTGAATGGTGTAGATGGAATACTAAAAGGCTATACGAAGACAGAAAAAGTGGATGTCCTTTGGATTAAGTTCCATGAACCACATATAGGCAAGCAACAAGCAAGCACATTGTCTTATCTATATAATTAAAACATTGGAAGTGATTGGACACCTATTTTGCGAATATTGAAGCCAGTATCAACATCAGAAAAGACAGGTCGACTGAAGATTCAAAAACAGCTTCTGATTAAACTTCCATGTGCATGTACATTCCACAGATCAAAAGGAATAACACTTGATAATGTTGCATTTCAGCCTGCTGGAATTCACATACATGGACTTGTATACACAACAATGTCCCGTGTCAGAAGCATAGAATCCTTGTATTTACTAAGTCCTCTCACAAAAGATAACTTCAAAGTGAAACATAAAGTTGATATTGAAATGGAACGACTCAGGACCACCGCAAAATGGCAACTGCATTATGATTACCAATCCATACAAACAAATTCATCTGTATCAATTCTCTCGCTTAACACACACAACTTAAATGCACACATGGATGATATACTAAATGACTATGATATAATGCAATCCAATATTCTGTGCTTGCAGGAAACACACATGGCATTATGCATGCAGAACAAACAATTCCCAAATCACAATTGGATATCAAGTTACATTACACATGGGGTGATGACACTGGTGAAAAAACATGTACCAATTTTGGACCATATACATATCGAAGAAAAGAATGTTGAACTGGTGCTTGCATTTTTTTCCCATGAAACAAAAGTTGCAATAATGAATCTGTATGATGCTGCCCATGCAACATTCTCCAACATAGTGCATGTTATTTCCAATGCATTGGGCCATTTCCATTTGAACGGACCCATTGTACTTGTAGGAGACTTCAATATTGACATGCTACAAAATACTAGCAGAACAAAAGAATTGGAAAACTACATGTGCAAATACAGTCTCCGCTTTCTTTTGAAAAACATAGGCCATATGCAAAACGCACTTATTGATCATGTCTAGTCCAATGTGCCCATTCCTCAATACGGTATGTTTGTCTTAGACACATATTGGTCTGATCATGATACAATTGGTATTGCACTTGAATTATGACATATACATCAAACTTATTGCAAAATCATATTTCTATGTTTTAAAGCATTTATGTATCCCTGATTTCTACACATATCGTTCTGGTGAGCATACAGAGGGTGTTATACTCGAATTATAAAATATACATTGTGCAAAAAAAAAAGGTACATCCTCCCAAAAACTATTTGTGACTCTATTCATCTTATTCTATTTTTTTTTTGTAAATATACATAGTAGTTGCCTTTTTCTTAACATCTGAAATTATGTTCATATCCCTTTTGTTTTGTATCTTTTGTTGATAGAAACAGACAGGAAAACTAGACGGTGCAAAGAACTCCTACCCAGAGATGTAGACGAATCCATGCAAAGGTGCATTCTTTTTCTACCCGTGTTCCATAGTAAACAATTTTTCATTTACTTTCTCTGTATTTGTCAAACTTGTTTGCAGCTATGTTTTTTTTTTTGTTTTTTTTTTTT
>ML776748.1:187204-238706 GCA_009831015.1 Picea engelmannii | reverse complement strand
TTGTTTTGTTTTTTTAACGCTTGGAGGCCACTACCCTACACGTTCGCCATCCAATAGAAATGCAATGTTGAGCTAGCCAACCTGCAATTCCACTTGTCAATTCGTATATCACCCAACTATGAGTGTTATTTGCAGGACACAGAACATTAGAGCCATAATGTACAACCCACAAGTGCGCGATCCAAATAAGTGGATAAGTATGGAATAAGGGATTTGTGCATATTTGGTATGTAGTGCTCGTTTGAGCCTGCCAACCCTGGAGTCTGTCAATTTGTATATCGCGGAAATCAATAGAAGTAGAATGTTCAGCCGACCAACTCCCAAATCCACTTGTCAACTGACAAATGTTGAGCCGGCCAGCCCGCAAATCCACTTGTCAATTTATTACCATAAGCTATTTGTAAGGCACTGAACAATAGAGGCCCGTTTTTAACCCCACCAGCTTGAGAACCCACGATCCAGAATCTGTACATGGTCTATAAAATCTCAGCCACCCCATAAGTCCGCTTGTCAATTTGTATATCACAGAACTGTATGTGCTATTTGTAGAACACAGAACAATAGAGGCCTATTTTTTGACTCCTCCCACCCAATAACTCGCAAGTATGGAATGAAATATTGGTACATGGTCTATAAAATCTCATGTCCATACTTTATAAAGGTACATATTTAGTTTTGCCTCGTTTCTACACACATTGATCTGGTAACCACAAAGTTGGTGTTGCACATGAATTATGAAATATGCACTGGGAGTCGGACAAAGCCCTTTACTTTTCTTAGGCAATTTTGAGCCCACCAGCCCGAGAACCCAATTTCTATATGGCGGAAATCGACCCAATGTACAGTCCGCAAGTCCGCGATCCAAATAAGTGCCTAAGTATGGAATAAGGGATTTGTGCATATTTGGTATGTATTTCTCATTTTTGGGAGCTCGCCAGCCCTAGAGTAGAATGTTGGGCCGGCCAACCCGCAAATCCACTTGTCAATTTATTATCATAAGCTATTTGTAAGGCACCGAACAACAGAGCCCCATTTTTTACCCCGCCATCCCGAGAACCTGCGATCCAGAAACTGAGGATGGTCTATAAAATGCCAGCCACCCTGTAAGTTTGCATGTCTATTTGTATATCGTGGAACTGTGTGTGTTATTTGTAGAACACCGAACAATAGAGGCCTTTTTTTTATCCCGCCCGCTTGAGAACCTGCAATCCCGAAAGTGGCCAAGTATGGAATGCCATATCCATACATTCTCTATAAAATCTCATGTCCATACTTTATGAAGGTACATTTTTAGTTTTTCCTCATTTCTACACATACTGATCTGGTAACCACAGAGTTGGTCTTGCACATGAATTATGAAATATGCACTGGGAGTCAGACCCAACCCTTTGGTTTTCTTAGCTAAACAATTATGATTCATGTAGTTTCAGCATTGGACACTCAGTAGTTTCACCATGCACTTTCAGACTTGGCCATTCCTTCCTTGCTTGCTCTTCCCCGTGCCCATCACCTTCGCACATGTGCATAATAAGAAATAGTATATATATATGTGTGTGTGTGTGTGTGTGTGTGTGTGTGTGTGTGTCTTATTTCTAAATATTTAATGCTAACAGGTCAGCGTGCAAGCACCGTCTAAGATGTCATTGATGCGCGCAAGACTCGAGAAGTTTTGCCATCAATGCAATTTTTGTGAAGGATTTTCTTATCCCTTCCCACTCTTAATTTCAAATGCCATGGAATGTCATCCACACACCGCCAGCTTTATTCCTTCACGAAACCTCCAATCTCTTCCCTGTCTTAATTTCAAATACCATGGAATGTCATTTGCACGCTGCCAGCTTGGTTCGTTCATGAAACCTCCAATCCTTAAATGTTCTTAGCCATAACTTCCACCTTCACACTTCTAAGTATGCAATAATTAATCTTTACTTCTAATAGGTCATCATACAGCACGCATAGATATTGAAATTAATGAGCATATTTTCCATTCGCACGCATTGAAGCAATGTTTCTGGGGGGTTATATTGTCCCCTCCATTTCTTCATTTAAAGTAGCGTCTGGAGCAAACCAATGTTTCCATAAACTACTGGAAGCAAATCCACAACGGTTTTGTAGAGATACAGTGAACATATTCCTCATGAGCTTCTCGTGCATTAGAAGGGAAAAAGAATTGTAGGGTAGGCAGAGCAGCCTGAAATTTACAGTGAAAACATGGATCTTGACACTGCTCTGGAAAGCATATTCTGCAACCTTGATCATCCCGGAGATGCAATTTAACATGCCTTCTCAATGGACATGGTTGATACCGAATTTTTTTATGAACATGAATCCTTCGTATTCTAGAGTGTTGTTTTTGAAACCGAATAAAAAAAATTAATCATTGAAAAACGAGATGTAAAAAATAAGAAAAGAAAAAATCGTTCAGAAATTGACCTTGCCAATATGAAGGCATCCAAAATCTCTCAAATTCACATGGAAACCAGAGATTCTCTTCATGATTCTGCTGGAGTCATTGAAGCCGAAAATGCCAGACTAAAGAACCAGATTAAGGAATTAGAGGAAGCTTTATTTCCTATGTCATTGCTTAGAAGTTCTTTGGAAATAGCCATGCCTACGAATGCGTGCACCCCTGCAACAAATCTAAAAGGGTCCTCCATCTTCCTCGCATCCTGTAGAGGATATGTGGAGAAAAATATCAAAAAAATAATGGAACTGATTACTAAGGCCTAGGAAACATCACATAATATGGATTCCCTAGGGAGTAGGGCACATAACTTGCTCCTACTTCTGCAGATGGATTTAAAAAATGAAGAAACTTTCTATGTGCACACAGTCATCCCTTTTTCCTTTCATGTCAACAACATGCCAGAGACGATAAGAAGACAACATGATCTCCTATCCCATAAACGACTCACTCAATTATAAGCATGTTGGAAAGAGAACGTGAAGAACCTGTATCTCATCGTCCAATCATGTGAGCAAGCAATATCAAAGAAAGAAACATTATTCACAAAGCTCACCAAAATAGACTTAGCAGGAAAGAAAAACGGCTTCCAGGACCCCGGCTTAATCCTCAACTCATTGGCGTTAACCAAGCAAGCTTTCGATAAACAAGTTGATAATTTGAAGGCCTTGTGTTTAGAAAATTTTTACAAGATTCTTAAATATCATGAAGAAGAGGTGGACAACTAGCTAGTCCGGTATTCGATACAGAATGGAGAGATTCACGAATCTATATGTAAACTTTCAATTGATCTAGGAGAATTAGAAAATGAAGTTTTCAGCATTAAAATCTGCAATGACATCAATGTCGCCCCCTTGAGAAGATATATTGAAGATAACTTAAAGTGGGTCACCGACGAAATCCAACAGGGAAATGCATAAATCCTATGTTTATCAATCCAGATATTCAAGAAGGCCTCCCACAAAAACCAACAGGAAAAGGCATGACCAACAAAACACCAAAATTACTTATACGTACCATCTTTGTAAGTGTATAGTGATAGTCCTTTTGTTATCAATCCAGTTATTCCAAGTTTTATGAGTAGAAATCTATAGCCAAAAACTGATCTTCCCATTTCTACTTTTCAGGTATTACATTCTACCGTGTCCAAATTCTTTCCACAGTCCCATTTCTTGTACATATTTCTGTTATGGTCCACGGGAGCCCCAATCCCAGTCTATATGACAAACGCATTTACATTTCTAGGGATATGTAACAAACTATTATTTTTTTCATATATTCCAAATAAAAATATTCTTTTGTCTCCTTATATATTTATGTGTTCCTAGATTTTTATCTTCAGCTATGCTGAATGTGAAGTCATTCTATTTATTTTATCTCAATTCTCTTTTTTTCCTATGCATATTTTCTCCGGCCTGGTCATTTTCAAAATAAAGTATGACATAAATCACTCACTCAAATTTGAGATATCATATTTCACACACACACACACACACACACACACACACACACACACACACACACACACACATATATATATATATATGTGTGTTTCTTTAAATTTCCAGGAATATGTAACACGTTTCATTATTTTTTATATAAATGTCATAAAATTGTGTTCACTACTTTTTTTGTACTCAAACGTATAGAGAGTATGTCATTTATTGCATCTTTGCCACCTGTCCTTCATACTTTTGCCACAAAGGCCTTTCAAATTAAAATAGTCTGCAAGTTCGCTTGTCAATTTGTATATCTTGGAACCGTGGGTGCTCTTTGTAGACCATGGAACAACAAACGCCCAATTTTCAGCCCGCCAACTCAACAACCCGCGATCCAAAAACTGCTTAAGTATGGAATCATGGCTCCGTGCAAGTATGGAATGAGGGCTCCGTGCATACTCTATAAAATCGCATCCCCATACTTTATAAAAGTAAATATTTCGTATGTATAAAACTAAATATCTACTTTAAAAAATTGCATATTTGATATGTATAATTTATGCTCTCTAGGAACCTATAATTTGATAGATTTCAATTTCGTATCCATGAGCCACTGTTTTAAAGAAAAATAATTTGGGAATGCTATTTATTTGGTCCTTTTTTCCACCGCCCTATGTAACAGACATTGGTACTATATTTTTTGGGCTTTTGTCCACCACTGTATGTAAAACCTATGTAAAGAAAACTAATTCGCGAATGCTAAAATTTTGGGACATGACCCCTTAAAATTCAAATAGTCCGCAGGTCCCATTGTCAATTTTTATATCACGGAACTCTCGGTGCTATTTGTAGGACATGGAACAACAAAAGCCTGATTTTAAGGTCCCCAACCTGAGAACCCACGATCCAAAAACTGGCTAAGTATGAAATGAGGGTTATGTGCATGCTCTAATTCAGGAATGCTAGTTTTTTCTCTTCTTTTATGTGTTCCTAGATTTTTATCTTCAGCTATGCTGAATGTGAAGTCATTATGTTTATTTTATCTCAATTCTCTTTTTTCTGATGCATGTTTTCTCATGCCTGGTCATTTTCAAAATTAAGTATGACATAAATCACTCACTCAAATTTGAGATATCATATTTCACACACACACAGACACACACACACACACATATATATGTTTCTTTAAATTTCCAGGAATATGTAACACATTTTACTATTTTTTTATATAAATGTCATAAAATTGTGTTCACTACTTTCTTTCTACTCAAATGTATAGAGAGTATGTCATTTCTTGCATCTTTACCACATGTCCTTCATACTATTTGCCACAAAGGCCCTTAAAATTAAAGTAGTCTGCAAGCCCTCTTGTCAATTTGTATATCACGTAACTCTAGCTTCTCTTTGTAGGCCATGGAACAACAGAGGCCCAATTTCTAGCCCGAGAACCCGCGATCCAAAAACTGCCTAAGTATGGAATCAGGCCTTCATGCAAGTATGGAATGAGGGCTCCGTCCTTTCTCTATAAAATCTCATCCCCATAATTTATTAAAGTACATATTTCGTATGTATAAAAGTAAATATCTACTTTAAAAAATTAAGTATTTTCTATGTATATTTTATGGTCTCCACGAACCTATAATTTCATAACTTTCAATTTCTTGTGTCGAGGAGCCCTTGTTTTAGACAAAACTAATTTGGGAATGCTATTTATTTGGTCATTTTCTCGACCTCCCTATGTAACAGATATTGGTACTATAATTTTTGTCCTTTTCTCCACCAGCGTATGTAAAACCTATGTAAAGAAAACTAATTCGCGAATGCTAAATTTTTTGGACATGGGCCCCTTAAAATTCAAATAGTCCACAAGTTCGATTGTCAATTAGTATATTGCGGAATTGTCGATGCTATTTGTAGGACACAGAACAACAAAAGCCTGATTTTCAGGTCCCCAACCCGAGAACCCGCGATCCAAAAATTGGCTAAGTTGAGACCCCACTCTTTTAAACAAAACTAATTCGGGAATGTTATTTTTTTCATACTTTTGTCCACCAGCCTATGTAACAGAGGTCAGTACTATTTTTTTTGGTTTTTTTTTTTCCACAGGCATATGTAAAAAGGAAAACTAATTCGGGAATGCTGAACTTATTTTAATTAATTATAAATGATTTTATTGATAGAAAGATAAGTTATTGAGTTTATTATTTCAATTTCGTTATTCGACACGAGCCCCTTCAAATTCAAATAGTATGCAAGTCTAATTGTCAATTTGTATATCGCGGAACTCTAGGTTCTATTTGTAGGACAACAGAAGCCCACTTTTCAGCCTGCCAGACCGACAACCCGCGATCCAAAAATTCAAATAGTCCTCAAAACAACTTGTCAATTTGTATATCGCAGAACTCTCGGTGCTATTTGTAGGCCACAGAACAACAAAATCCCAATTTTCATCCCAGCGCCTTGACAACCCGGAATGATGCTTCTGTGCATACTCTATATATCTACTTAATCAAATTACATATTTGATATGTATAATTTCTCCTGTCCACGAACCTATAATTTCATATATTTCAATTTCTTCTGTCCAGGAGCCCTTGTTTTAGAGAAAACTAATTTGGTATTGCTATTTTTTTTATTCTTTTTCCCATGAACCTTTGTTACAGACGTTGGCCCTTAAATCTCAAATAGTCCACAAGTCTAATTTTCAATTTGTATGTCACGGAACTCTGGGTGCTATTTATAGTGCACAGAAGACCACAAGCCCAATTTTCTGCCTGCCAGCCCGACAACCCCCATGCTCTATATATCTACTTAATCAAATTACATATTTGGTATCTATAATTTATGTTGATTCTAGTTTTTTTGTAACATACGTATGCCCTTAAATTTTAAATAGTCCACAACTCCAATTGTCAATTTGTATGTCGCGGAACTCTAGGTGTTATTTGTAGGGCACGGAACAACAGAGCCCGATTTTCAGCACGCCAGCCCGCGAACCTGTGATCCAAAAAACTACCAAGTATGGAATCTCTTTCCCATACTTTATAAAAGTACATATTTCGTATCTATAAAAGTAAATATCTACTTTATAAAATTACAAATTTCATATGTCTAATTTATGTTGTCTAGGAACATATAACTTAATAAATTTCAATTTCTTTTGTATCCACCAGCCCTTGTTTTAAAGAAAACTAATTCGCGAATGCTAATTCTTTTGTGTTTCCATGTACTTCAACTTCCTTACCACGTGTCTGTACTTGATCACATTTATTCCCATTCCAACCTGGCAGGGACTACGCTACCATGCAACACTTGTTATGATTAGATACACAATTTAAATTTAGATATATTACAAGAACAAATCTTGGTTATTCCAAATACACCTATATATCATAATTATATCCAATGCTATAATAATGACTCCATCAACCTTTGATATATACTAGTTTCCATTTATTATTTAGATACATTTACTATCGACCTACTATTTACTTATACAAATAACCTTTTTTATTTTTTTGGAATATCATAACATTATTGACATTAAATTCGTGACATAGAGCATAATGACATGAAAAAAAACAAAATTGAAAAAAACATTCCAACATCTTGCATATAGCATCAAGAAAACATCTCAAAAAGTTCATCATTCCTCATCAATAAGTATAAATCCTTGCAGGAATATAACCCAAATGTACCCCTATATTTATCACCATACCCTATTTTATCCAAGATAGTCTTTAATACATGAAGTCATCTTCAAAATGTTGCATTCTTCACAGAGATCTATACAGTTTTAGATAAACCCAATCAAAAAGTTACTAGAGATATTTCCCAAAACATAAAGAAATCTAGAGAATTAGGTCAATCATGAAAAGGAGGGTGATAATAGCCAAAGATCGATCTCTACCTTTGATCTTAAATATTCCCCTTTATTCTTAAATATGCCACTGACCTTGAGTTATTTGAATCCCATCTTTTGGAAGAAAAAAACATACATGAATCTCCTCTATCAATGGAGACAAAAACAAATGCACAGTTTTGTTCCCCCTTTAGCCAATTAATCACATTCATCGAGTCAACAAAGAATTGTAGATTTGAAATCCCCTTTTTACCCAACAAAGAAAGAAGGGGTTTCAATGCCATAATCTCACCATAAGCGTTAGTGCCTTGACCCAACCTAGATTTGAACTTCAGATAGTGAGATGTTAAATTATGAGCTTGATTTCTTATGTAGATTAATTATTTTATTTTCTTTAACACGTTGATTCCAACTTAATAGACTTCAACAATACCAAATCATAACCGAATAGAAATAACTATGTAGATAAGTAACCATTCACATCAATAACACATATACCTCGGGGAAACCATGTACAAGGCGAAAACCCCAACAAATGACATTCCTTTATTGCATTAATAATGTAAGCTCACTTACAAATATCCACCATGATTGTTCTTCTCTTAAAGAGATTTCCAAGATGACTCTGACCTGACAAAGACCTAAGATACCTTGCTGAAATACACCTATGATATGTTGCCTCTATTGTTGATATACAACACTGATATGTTGTTGATATATGCCTCTGATATGTAGCATCTATTGCTGATATACAACATTGATATGATGTTTTGGTATGTTGCCTCTTTATCACTGATATGCTCCTCTATTGCTTCTCCCTTAACCTACATATCAAAACTGTGTTGAAGAGAGGGGTCGACCTCTACTTATATAGGCTGAAGAGGAGAAGAGAAGAGGCTCGAAATAGTAACTTGTTTGCATGCTTTAATCTTTACTCTGCTTCATACTTTAGTTCGAACTAGACCTGAGGCTGGTATACTCTAGTTCGAAAATAGAACTAGACTTGAGACTTCAGTTACAACTCAACAATACACTTTAGTTCAAAAATAGAACTAGACTTAAGACTTCAGTTACAACTCAGCATTACACTTTAGTTCTAAAATAGAACTAGACTTAAGACTTCAATTACAACTCAGCATTACACTTTAGTTATAGAATAGAACTAGACTTGACACTTCAATTACAACTTGACTCTTTACAAGGAAATTCAAAATTTTCTTCATGGTGGATAATGTTACACGTTCCAACGCACTAGATCAATACATTTATATCATTTTCAATATTAGGAATATCGTTTGTTTCTAGCTCATAGGAATTTTATATTCAACCTAACTTTTGCTAGATGCCTTGACTTCTTCTCATGGCTCACAAGGCTTGACTAGGCTCATAGAGGTTGTACGTTCCCCCTGACTTTTGCACTAGTCTGTCTATGCTCACAGAGGTTGTGTGTTCCCCTTGACTTTTTCACTAGACTGTCTATGCTCACAAAGGTTGTACATTCCCCCTGACTTTTGCATTACACTCACATAGCATGTCGTTCATCCTGACTTTTGGTTTGACTCAAAGAGGTTGTAGGTTCCCCCTGGATTTTGTCAATACCTCACAAGACTGGTTGATTCTCCAAATCTCCCTAGATAGCCTCAGGGTGGCCCATATGGCCTCTCATTGGAGAATGACTGTCGATGTTGGAAAATTTAACAGCCCCTCTCAGCAAGGGATTCATTCTCATCCACACCAAGCTTTCCTCTCAGCTACACAAACTGTCTTGAAGATAGAGGCTTGGTCAGGATATCAACTACCTGCTCTCTCGTGGCTCTTCTCTCTCGTGGCTATGTACTGTAACTTTGCAGTTTTTCTCTGGAACAAGTATCAGATGTAGTGGTACCTCATGTCAATATGTTTTGATCTATCATGAAATATTGGGTTCTCTGTCAATTTTATGCAACTTTGATTATCACAGTGAACCATCGTCGTCTCGAGCTTGTCACCAAACAACCCAGAAACCAATTTTCTAAGCTATATTGCTTCCTTGCTAGGATCACTTGTTGCAATGGACTCAACCTTTGTTGTACTCTGTGCAATGGATCCCTACTTCCATCTTGACCAAGAGATCATAGAGGATCCTAAACTAAAGAAGTATCCAGAAGTACTCTTCTGATCCACTCGGCTTCCTTCCCAGTCAACATCTGCATACCCATGCAGAAATAAACCACCATTAGATGTATATATAAGACCATAAGCAATGGTCCCTCTGAGATATCTCAAGATTTTCTTTTTCTACCACCTAATGTATCTGTCTCGGTTCAGTCATGAATTGACTCATTGCAATCACTACATAGCATATATCTGGCCTAGTGTGGATCATTTACATCAATGGTCCAATCAACTGCCTATACATAGTGGGATCCACCAAATATAAACCTATATCAGAATCATGTAGCTTCCTCATGTTGGTAACCATCGGAGTAGACATGGATTTGCAGTCAATCATACCAAACCTCTTTAGTACATCCATTGTGTATTTTCCTTGTGCCAGAAATATCTCTCCCTGTCTTTTCCACACTTCCAATCCTAGGAAGTAATGCATCAAGCCTAAGTCTTTCATCTTGAATTATGAGGTTAGTTGCCTCTTACACTAGGCTATTATCCCTTCATCTCCTATTAGAAAGATATCATCAACATATAGGATTAGTATAACAGGTTGGTTACCTCTTATCTTGAAGTATAGATTTGCATCAACATCACTTTTCTGAAAGCCCAAGCTTTTAAGAAATCCATCAATCATGTCATACCAAACTCTGGGAGCTTGCTTAAGACCATACAAGGCCTTACTTAGCTTACATACATGAGTGCCTTTTTTATGTAGTACAAAACCATATGGTTGTTCCACAAATACCTCTTGTTCAATCTTTCCATTCAATAATGATGTTTTTACATCCATCTGATGTAGCTTCCAACCAAGAACAAAATATAAAGAAAAAATAGTTCGAATGGAGGTATACCTGGTTACAGGGGAAAAAGTCTCTTTGTAGTCAATTCTTTCTTTCTGAGTGAAGCCTCTGGCTACAAATCTTTCTTTGAACTTTTCCACACTTCCATCAGTTGTATGTTTGATCTTATAGATCCATTTGGAAGAAACCATTGATTTGTCTTTTGGCCTTGACACAATGTCCCAAACATTGTTCTTTATAATTGACCTGCATTCCTCAATCATGGAATCCTTCCATACTTGTAATTTATATGCTTCTTCAAATGAAGTAGGTTCGACGTCACTAATGATGCTCATCAGTGCAACATAGTCTCCAAACCTATGAGGCCTCTTCCTTTCCCTGAAAGTTCCTTTGGGTGTAGCTATCCTTTTTCCTTCCTACAATATTTCTTTAAGCCACCCTGGCTTCCTTTTGGCTGTAGGTTCTTCAAGAGTTATTTCTAACACTTCAACAGGTTCTAGGGGCTCATTACTTGACCCTTCACGAGGTTCCTCCCTCTGATCATCTGACTCTTCATTTTCAGAAGAGGGTGAAGATGGTTGAATTACTTCTGATTCCTGCTGAAGCTCTCTGGATTTCTTGAATGTGTCTTCCTCATGGGAAGTCACATCTCATCTTACCTCTATCTTCCTATGACCTAGTACATATATACTGTAAGCCTTGGAGTTCTCATTGTACCCCACAAAATTCCCTTTCTTACCCCATGTCACGACGTACATTCCTCCTCTACGAGTCCCAATGGGTTTTGTTGTACTCAAGTGGATACCTTTATCCCATAGTACTGCCTTCCTATCCTTGAAGATCACCCAATATCCCTTTTCCTCAAGGGTTGCAACTGATAGTAGATTATTCTTGAGCCCTGGAACATATAATACTTCATTAATATGAAGTCTAGCCCTAGATTCCATTCTGAAGGAGATAGAGCCTACTCCCTCTATCTTGTAACATTTGTCATCCCCAAGCTCAACATGATTTGCAAAATATTTTGTCTCAAAATCTGAGAGGATCTCCTTGTACCCTATCATGTGCTTTGATGCACCATTGTCTACTAACCAAGTTTTCAGCCACGTGAAAACTGAACTGGATAAGGCAGAAACCAAGTAATATTCTTTTCTATTTTCTTTCTCATTAGAAGGACTTTTCTGATTTCTTTTGGATTCATGATCCTCAGTAGTTGAGGCATGATGTTTCCCTTTCCTTGGATATTTCTTTCTAAACCAACAATATTTAGCAAAATGACCCAATTTATTACAACTAAATCATTTAATCTTAGATGTATCAATATTATTTCCTTTGAATGTACCTTTGATGTTTGTCTTCCTCTGGGAGCCTTTCTTCTTTCCCTTGAATCTTGATGCTAAGTCTGAGTGCTCTTCTTTCGTTGGCTTGATCTTGGTAGTTGTGTGACTCTCTTCCTAGAGGAAATCATGCCATAACCTCTCAAACGTGGGTTGAATCTCTCTCCCACTTACACTAGATAAGAAGGTCACCCATGAAGAAGGAAGACCGTAAAAAATGGCTAGCACTAAATCATCATCGTCCACTGTCACCCCTGTGACCAAAATCTTATCTCTGATCTGGGCTATCCCAGAACAAAAAGATGCCACTAATTCACATTTCTCAATCTTCAAATACTTAAGCTTGTGCTTAAGTGTCCTCTTCTAACTTGGAGCCTGTTTCTCATACAGATTCACCAAGGTATCCATACAGTCCTTGGCAGTCATTAACGAGTCATTGCAGGCATTATACTATCTTTGATTGAGTCAAAGATGATTTGCTTGGAATTTTCTTGACTCTTCCTGAAGGCCACTCTTCCTGCATTATTTGTGGGTTCCTCCACCACTGTGGTCACATACTGCTCAAGATCATGCTCCTGCAAGATATTTTTTATCCGGATCTTCCACATATTGAAGTTGGCAGCTCCTTCAAGCTTATCCTCGGCCCTGACTGAAATGGAGGATGCCATGGACCTCACACTAGAAACTTAATCAATATCGCTTGGATCTGTGTGTACTTGTTGCTGCACTTCAACATGCTTAACACACCCTAAGCTCTGATACCATGTTAAATTATGAGCTTGATTTCTTATGCGAATTAATTCTTTTATTTTATTCAATACTTTGATTCCATCTTAATACACTTCAACAATACCAAATCATAACTGAATAGCAATAACTATGTAGATAAGTAAGCATGCACATCAACAACACATATACCCTGGAGAAACCTTGTACAGGGAGAAAAAACCCAGAAAATGATATTCCTTTATTGCATTAATAATGTAATATCACTTACAAATATCCACCATGAATGTTCTTCTCTTAAAGAGCTGGCCAAGATGACTCTGACCTGACAAAGACCTAAGAGACCTTGCTGAAATACACCTCTGATATGTTGCCTTTATTGTTGATATACAACACTGATATGTTGTTGATATATGCCTCTGATATGCAACCTCTATTGCTGATATAAAACACTGATATGATGCTTTGGTATGCTGCCTCTTTATCATTGATATGCTCCTCTATTGCTTCTCCCTTAACCTGCATATCAAAACTATGTTGAAGAGAGGGGTCGACCTCTACTTATATAGGTTGAAGAGGAGAAAAGGAGAGGCTCGAAATAGTAACTTGTTTGCATGCTTTAATCATAACTCAACTTCATACTTTAGTTCGAACTAGACTTGAGACTAGTATACTCTAGTTCGAAAATAGAACTAGACTTGAGACTTCAGTTACAACTCAACATTACACTTTAGTTCGAAAATAGAACTAGACTTAAGACTTTAGTTACAACTCAGCATTAAACTTTAGTTCTAAAATAGAACTAGACTTAAGACTTCAGTTACAACTCATCACTACACTTTAGTTATAAAATAGAACTAGACTTGAGACTTCATTTACAACTTGACTATTTACAAGGAAATTCAAAATTCTCTTCATGGTGGATGATGTTACACGTGCCAATGCACTAGATCAATACATTTATATCATTTGCAATATTAGGAATATCATTTGTTTCTAGCTCATAGGAATTTTATATTCAACCTAAATTTTCCAAGATTCCTTGAGTTTTTCTCATGGCTCACAAGGCTTGACTAGGCTCACAGAGGTTGTACGTTCCCCCTGACTTTTGCACTATTTTTTCTATGCTCATAGAGGTTGTATGTTACCCCTAACTTTTTCACTAGACTTTCTATGCTCACAGAGGTTGTATGTTCCCCCTGACTTTCGCATTAGAATCACATAGCATCTCGTTCATCCTGACTTTTGGTTTGACTCACAGAGGTTGTACGTTCCCCCTAGATTTTGTCAATACCTCACAAGACTAGTTGATTCTCCAAATCTCCTTGGCTAGCCTCAGGGTGTCCCATATGGCCTATCATTGGAGAATTACTGTCGATGTTGCCAAATTTAAAATGAGATTCATTTAAGAACATGACTCCTCCAACACCATATATTTTGGGTTCACCTTGATCTACCCCATCAACCTAATTACATGTGCCTAACTTGTCCAACACCTCCTCAACAAACTATATTAGAGGTTTTCATATATAATGGATCATTATATAATTTTTCATTTATCTTGGTAATTTCTGGGTGGAAAAATTGGAGGAATTGGCTTGTAGGGCCCATTTTAGTGGCAAGTCTCAGTTTAGACATTTGGGATCTAGACCTTCCAAATCCATTTTGAGGCATCAAATGACATATTTTGGGGTCAAAAAATTGGGAGCGTCACTCCAGTCCTTGATGTTGTTATATCCACCAAGATATTTCCAACAATGTGAAAATCACCTCAATCAGAGTTCATATGCGGAAGTGATGCCTCCTACAAATTGATATACCTTGTTAACCACCATGGTACCAAATGAATTCCATTTCATCCCCCATTACTCATAGATGTGGAGTTATTCACATGTGTACTTTCAAGAATATTATATAATGCCTAAACCCTAACATTAATTGAGGATTGAGGCATGTAAAAACCCTAACCTTAGATGACTATTAGTATATGTTAAATACTAGGCCGCTAGGAAGAGAGGGGGTTCCATTTTTTTAGAATTGTATTGTTTCATAGTAGCGTAGAGCATCTACAAATGGGTTTTGAGAGCATAACAAAGGAGGTATAATATTTTGTAGTATCCATTCGATCCATAGTGTTAAATGAAACTCCATAGTGAGTTCCCCTTTCTTTGTATTTTCATTTTCATAAATAAAGGAAATAAATTAAAGCATAGGCCTCACCATTGATGAGGCATGTGTGCAACCACAATACCTATAGAAAATAGGTCATAAGAAAGGAAAACCAAGTGGTTATAAATAGAAACACCACTAATATGGTTCCAAGGAGACGGATAAGAAGTGGAAAGGAAAAAATAAGAAAATGACAGTTATTGCATATTAATGGAAGTATCCAAACAATCACTACAACCATTGTAATATTAATGGCCATACCAAAGATAAGTGTTGGAAGATAAATCTAGATATGAATCCAAAGAATCATAAGAAGGATTCCAAAAAGAAGAACCTACCAAGCATGGATATGGGAAACTTGGTAGAGAGTATCTCATATGTGGTGGAGGAGATTGTCTACACTTCAATGCAAAAGGAGGTGAATCTGAGTAGCCTTCATCACAGGTAAGATAAGGAGATGAAAAATCTCTTTTGTATTAATATCCAAGTAGAAAATACCAAGGTGGATTCTCTATTCAATTATGGTTCACAGATCAACCTCATATATGAAAATCATCTAGTCAACAAGATTGTGTTGGAATTTCATGATAATCCGAGCACATATCCATTAGGATGGGTGAATAAGGATGCATAGCGCAAAGTCACTGAATAGTGTAAGATTAGATTTTCTAGAAGTGCATATTTTAGTCATGAGGTACAGTTAGATGTAGTACCCCTTTATGTCTATGGTGTGGTATTTAGAATCCCTTACATTTATATGAGGGATGCAATCTTCAAGAGGAGAGAAAAATCATACTACCTAATCAAGGATGGGAATTCTTTCATCATTAATGCACACAAAGGAAAATCATTGGTATCTCTGGTAAGTGATATCCAAGGAAAAAATTTGATTAGTTCTAGGAGAAAATTTGTATTACTTTTCTTAGGAGAGAATCAACCAGGGGATGAATTGGGTATTCCTATAGGGATGTACCAAAGATAAGAAAAATCAGTTGGAGGATTTGTTGCAGGAATACATAGGATTTTTTATGAGCCTAATGGGTCACCACCTAAGAGGAAAGTGGAGCATGAGATATAGTTTTTTCCTGACTCACCATTACCAAATATTGGGTTATATAGATAGTATGTTCTAGAAGTAGATGAAGCAAAGAAATAGTTGCAAAAATTGCTAAAGTGGGAAGTAATCAGACCAAGCACCTCACCTTGTGCATCACCTATCATCATAGTACCCAAGAAGGACGGGACTTGGAGAATGTGTATTGATAACAAAGATTTGAACAAGATCGCACTCAATAATCGATACCCTATACCTAGGATCAATGATTTGTTAGATCAATTGTAGCATGCCAAGTACTTCACCAAGTTGGATCTCAAATCGAGATACCACCAAGCACACATTAAAGAACAAGACACCTAGAAGACCACCTTCAAGACAAGGCAAGCTCTATTTGGTCATGTCATTTGGTTTAAGTAATGCACCAGCTGCATTTATGTGATGGATGTATGATGTATTACATTCCCATTTATATTCATATGTGATATTTTATTTGGATGACATATTGGTTTATAGCTCTACTTGGGAATATCACATCTCATATCTCATGCAGGTGTTAGAGACTCTAAAAAAGAATCAGTTGTTGGCTAACCTTAAGAAATGTGATTTTTCTTAATAGTCATTGGTGTATTTAGGGTACATGATTGGTGCAGGGGACCTCAAGATAGATCCTGGGAATATGGAGGCCATCCTCATGTGGCCATTTATTACTAATATTACTAAAGTTAGGAGATTTGTTGGGGCAGTGCAGTACCTACAAAAGTTAGTAGCATACTTTTTAGTGGTAGCTATGCCACTCCATGCCATAACAATCAGTGGTAATATTTTATAATAGGGAAATAATTAGTATAAAACTTTTGATGAGATAAAATGGAATATTAGTAAATAAGTAGTTCTTGCATTGCCTAACTTGTAGAAGCCTTTTGAATTGGAGACAAATGCAAGTGGATATGTTATGGGATTGATCTTGATGGAGTGAGGTATGTTGGTATGCTATTATTATGAAATGTATCATGGGGGATTCTTGAACTACCCTATGCATGATAAGGAACTATATTCCCTAGTTCAAGTTGTTAAGAAGTGGAAGAACTATCTTATGGTTAAGGAAACCATTATCCACACTCATCACTAGCCACTATAGTATTTGCAGGCCCAAAGTAAGCTTCAGCAAACCAGATGCTACAAGTGAATGGGATTTTTGTAGCAATTTATTATAGTCATGAAATATAAGAATGGAATCACTAATAAGTTGGTATACATGTTTTCAAGGCCACTCACAACCAAAATTACAATGTAATGACCTATTTTTTAGTCCACGTATTAATGATGTATTTTTTGTTTATTTGATGAAAGGTCGGAGTGCCTATAAAGTTGAAAGGCCAAAGTGCCTAGAAGTGTAATACTTTGAATATTAATAATAAAATACATTGTTGGCTACAAGACAAACAAGGAAAAATGGGGGTTATGATTATACGAGAGAGGGGGCTAAGGGAGCTAATTCATTTTGTTATATTTTATTCACCCATCTTTGATTTAGTGGGGAAAAGTGGTTATGTGAGCTTCTTGGGGAAGGCCATGTGGTGCTTTATTGCATGTAATTATATAAACCCCACTTTGGGGTTGTTTGTGGGTTGGTCATTCATTTTTTTTGCATTCATTTGTTACTCGTTCCTCATTCATTCTTGTTCATTCTTGGTGTTGGTCTAGGCATGGGAAATGAATTACGGGAGGAAAAGAGCCATTGATTGTTAGTTGTAGGTAATTTTTTATTATTCCAGAAAGGAATGGATGCATGTGTGCATGAGAATAATGACAGTTGTGACAAAAAAATCCACATCTGAGAATCCTTGGAGTTTCCAACATTGATATTTCCCGACCAATAACATTGGATTATCCCTAGAAAAGAAGAGGAATAGCCTGAGGGAATGCATTGGAGAGAAAGGGGTTCATTACTTTGAGTTGCACGGGCTAAAGGGGAAGAGATCTGGTAAACTAGGATTGTTGTGTGGTTGGGAAAACCATTAGAGATTATTAGCTAATTGTTGTGTGTTTTAGAGTCGACCTAGGACCCGTCCTTATGGATTCATAGCCCTATCTTAGGGGTGACCTAATTTTGAGAGATAGAACAAGAATGTGTATGGTTGGGTGGAACGTTCGACGTCTGTAGCCAGTTGATCAATTGTTTATTTAAATATAAGTTCTCTATGTGTGTGTTTTCTATGTGATTTATATATTTTGTTGTGAATTAATTATCTCTGATATGTGTTTATATCGTTCATGCTTGTTGTTGATGTTGTTCATAGCATATTATTTATTTCTTTTATGGTTTAGGAATTTTCTTGATTATTGCATGTGTTGGTTTCATGCTTCTTTATTAATTAATTGGTATCATAAATTGAAAATCCATCCTTTGAAGGTGAATTCTTGAGGTACCTCGGTCGATGGGTTTGTCTCTAATTGGTCACAAAGAGATATTTTTGTGGTTGTTGGTAATGGGTATGTTAAATATTGGTATCAGAGCATTAGTTTACAATGATTGGGTCGTATGGGATGAATTTCAAGGTGTAAAATTGTTATTTTTGTAGAGGTCAAGTTGGAAGGTGCTTGGGCGGTCAAATGGTGTTTCTTGAAAATATGTTTTTTGTGAATATTGGAAATTTTAGGAATTTTTCCATATGGTGATGTCATCATGATGTGGTGGATAATGTAGAGGAAATGACATGGACTTCCATGGTGGTAGGTCCATGATGACAGGCCCCAGTGGTGGGGTGGTATACCACCGTGGTAGTGTGACCAACGAAGCAACAAACTGATACCATTGGTGGTATCAAAGATTTGTTGAGCGGTTTTTGAAAACTTGCATAAACCTATTAAATGGTTGTGGGAGTACCACATGTACCCTTGATAGTATGGTGGTTTTGAAGGATTGGTTCATTTTTATCTCCCATGTTCTTCAACCTCTGAAATCATCCTTGACTGATGTCTGTTCCCTTATCTTTATCGTTAAATCTGGATGTGGGAAGGTTTTGTGTTGGTAAGTAAGAGAAGGGGATGTGACCCACCGATATCATTGACCACTATGGTGGTCCCATGTGGTAGGAAATACAGGTGGGGTATCGTATGTAATAATTATTTGTTTATTTCAAATAATGAAGAAGAAAAAAGGTAAAGGTAAGGTAAAGGTAAGGAAGAGAGAGAGAGAGAGAGAGAGAGAGAGAGAGAGAGAGAGAGANATGGTGGTCCCATGTGGTAGGAAATACAGGTGGGGTATCGTATGTAATAATTATTTGTTTATTTCAAATAATGAAGATGAAAAAAGGTAAAGGTAAGGTAAAGGTAAGGAAGAGAGAGAGAGAGAGAGAGAGAGAGAGAGAGAGAGAGAGAGAGAGAGAGAGAGAAGAAGAAGAAGAATGAAGGAGGATGATGGGGCAAGGACAGATGGTTGGAGGGGTGACATGGAATACCCTAAGGGTTTCAAGTGGACCCATGGTTCCACATCAACATCCATGTCAGCAGATGCCACATATGCAAAGAGTTTCCTATGTTAAAAAAAAAAAAAACAAGTCTAGAGCCATTTTATTATTTTGGCCATAACTGGAGAAAAATAAATCAGATTGGGATAAGTGTTTATGTGTTTTCTCTACAATGAGTAAATATACAAACATTCTAGTGAGGGCCATTGTCCATTCTTTCTTAGATTTTTCAAAAACTTCAAGATAGTTGTTTTTAAATATTTGGGTCTAGTTTAGTAAACAACACCAAAATAAGATGACTTTTTTTAGAGAGTTAAGAAAGAAGACATGAAAATAACTAGTGAAGGAACTGAATAAACTCTAAGGGGTTTGGGATAAGGATAAATAGGCCAAAATCCACTATTCCATACCACTTTTTTGGGCTTTTTGGGATTTTTAGAGGAGGAAAAGTGACCCTAGACTACAAAAATGGAAAAATTTATTTTATAGACATAATATATACTCATAAATAAAGAAAAATTGCTTTAGTGAAGTTTTTCCAAAAGTGCACAGTTTGGGAGATAACTAGTTTTTGCCAAAATTTCCAAGTATAGGAAAATTGTAAAAAGGACAAAGTTGCAAACTCCATATTGTTGTAGAATCTTATTGGAGAAACAAATGGAGAATATGAAGGTTTTTTTGTGTTCACCATAATTAATTTTATCTATTACAAATATATTTTTTTTCTTGGTTGTTGATGGATTATCTTCTCCAATTGACAAAAGTTGGCCTACTAGTAAAATTGCACCAATGAAGAAAATGCACAAATTGGGTGAAAATGGATTTTTCGAGAAGCCATAACTTCCATCTTGGAGACAAGATTGAGGCACATAAACAGTCATTGGAAATATGATAGGATAATAATCTTAAAATATGATAATTTGGATAATTATGGTATAATTGTTCATGAATTGGGAATAAAAAGGACATGTAGCATCAATTGACAAAATTTTATAATATGCATAACTCTAACAAAATGGTTGCTTGCACATTTTGCAGAATTAGATGTACATGCAGGTCAATTCAATCCTAGGATTTCATGTCAAATACATGGAGGATTCATAGGGAGCCTACAATAATGAGAGAGAAGTGAAAGCCAAAATATCATTATGGGTAATGTTGAAACAAAATCTAATGGACATAGGAGTAGGGTGGAACCAAAAAAATTGGGTATAGACTATAAGAAGTATCAGAATATAAGTATAGAGATATAGATATGAAAATGAGAAGATAATGAGAGCATAGGAGGAGTAGAATCAAATATATGCTCAAACGATGCAAAGCCTAAATTAGTTGCAGAGGCAAACGAAGAATGGAACATGCTCAAGAAATTATTAAGAAGGAATACAACATGCAAGGAGAGATGACTACAGAAGAACCAGTCACTCAAGAAGTGATAGTATAACTCATAGACATTAGTCACCTCATTACTCAACTAAGAAGTTTTATGATATGAAGATTCAAGGAGCAGTCTAGAAGTGTCTCTAGTTAGGAATCAAAGAAGAAGATATGAGTTGGACAGTTTGCAGGGAGATCTTAAGAAGCTTAAGCCCCCATCCTTTGATGGTGAAAGAGAAAGGGAATATGTTGTTGAAGCATGGTTGCTTGGAATTATGAATTATTTATAGTTGCACAACTACTAATCTAACCTAGAAGCCAAAATTGACAAATACCATTTGTATGGAAAAGATATTATGTGTTGGGATCAGTTGAAGCAAGTTGAGCACATTTATGAGAGTAGGATTACTTATAAGAAGTTCAAGAAATATTTTTAGCAGGAGTATATTTCAAAGAATTATTATCAAGAAGATGCAAGAGTTATTTAATCTTAGGTTGGGGAGCATGACCATGTGAGAATATGAAAAGAAGTTCTTGGGATTACTGAAGTATGTGGGGTTTATCAAGGATGAAAAGGTGAATATACAAAGGTTTATGAGTGGAAAATCATCTTTATATGAAGATAATATTTAATATGATGAGCCCAAAACGTTGATAGAGTCTGTTAGAAAAGATAAGTACATGTATGAGCAAGGCAAGGGAATAAAATATTTGCAGAAACCTTTGAAGGTTAAGAAGAAGGAGAAGTATGATCAGAGAAGGGATTCAAACCTCCTTTCAATAGAAATAGTCCTAGCAAAAATAAAAGATATTAGACTACTAAAAATAAATTCAAAAAAGAGGACTCCTTGGGGAAAAGGGGAATACCACCAACAAAATGTTTCGGATGTAAAGAAGATCAAATGTACAGGAATTTCCCTCAGAGAGATGAAAAAATGAGGACACTACATAATATCCAAGAGGCTACACTAGTAGAAGGCACAGGTGTTAGAAAAACAGGATCGCGAAGCAATAAAATAAAAAAAAATGCGGAAATAAAACACAGAATATACACAATACAATAGAGACATAGATATACGTGGTCCGCCCAGTGTGGGATACGTCCACCAGATAAATTTCCCAGACCTTCCTTTATTATTATCCAACAAATGAAGGGATACAACCTACACCACACCTGTTGTAACTTCCTCTTCTTTCTCTCACAGTCTCCTCTCTCAGAATACAATATTCACAATGATACATAGCCGCAATACATTTCCCTCATAAAAGACAGTTTCCTTGTAGGGCAAAAAAACCCTTGTTATCACTCTGTAATTTCCAGAAATTGTAGAAGGGTAGAATAAATTGATAGAGGTAACTACCAAAACCACTTTTGAATCTGGGATCTAGCCCTACCAGCTTTAGAGAGGGATCTCTATGTATGATTTAGATTTGTTTAAATTTTAAATATTAGGATAGTTATGATAGTTCGAATTTGTTTGTTTGTTTGTAATAATTGGCTGAAAGAATGCTTAATTTTCCATTAGGCTATGGGATCCTTATTTAAAGATGAGGATCAGATTCATATTTTTACAAGGTAGGGTAGTAAAACTGTTGGATATATTCATATTAAATGAGATGAATAAGAGGGAAAAAGAGGGTAAAGTGCACTAAGCAGAGGAGCAGTTAATAAATCCTTCACTTAGTTTCAAATGAAAACATACAAATCATTAAAAAACCAGAGACAGAGTATACAAGATAAATTATGTTCTATTGACTTTATTTTAATGATTAGAATTTGAAATACATGAAATGATTACAGAGAAAACATTTAACAAATATAGAAAGACATCACCAACAATCCAACACAAGAATCTTGTGAAAAGGATTTTTTTATTACTGGTTGATCCTTTGAAAAATTACACAATAGCTCCTGGTTGCAAAAAACAACCCTCGATACTTTGAAGGAAGAAGTATTTATAAAACTATTTACAAAAGATCCTGTCATAAATGACTAGGATATTATGGAGGAAATATCTAACTAATTATATCTCAAATTACAAAAATATAGGAATTTTGTTGATTTTTTCGGATCCTTGGTGTTGATTTGGTGGAAGTGGTTGGTGACTCATATCTTTGACTTTGGATGGCTGCTCCATGGTGACTCGAACCTCAAAATTGTCTTTACTCAAGTAAAGAGCATAGATCTTCCCATATATTTTTACTTGGGATGGAAACCTTGAGTAACTTTCCATATATCTCATCCATTTCAGTATACTTAGCAAAAGTAGGCTTAGTGATGAAGATATGTTTTATCTCATGCTGAATAATCAGGTCCAACTATAATGTCTCTAGAAAAGCGTTACCATGAATTCTTCCCTGTATCCCTACAAACTTGGAACTATCCTTTTCCACTGCACTAGTTTGTTGTTTGTAATCTGACAGAGTTATCAGCTTGTCATTGAGTACTAATAGGCTAGGAAGACCTTTCTTATGTAGCACTTCGAACTTACTGAAAAATATTTTCACACCTATATCCATCACTTGAGATTTTTCCTCTATATTCAACATCAATCCTTTCTTGGTCAGGACCTTCTTGATATCAAGGATGGTCTATGTTTTGTCTTCAATTTCCAGTTCTTCTAACTCCTGCTTGTTTTTGGAGTTTAGAAATCTGATGAGATCAATGGCCTCTGTGGGTCTTTCTCCTAGATCTTCTTTGATTTTCTCAATTTCTTCTCTGGCCTTTTGTACCAATTCATGTTGTTCAAAGATGATCTGTATGGATGCCCAAATTTTTGACATGGAGTTGTTGATATCCACCCAAATGTTTTCCTTAGCTTGGGCTAAGGTATTTTCCATCACAGTCTCTTTCTCTAGTTGCTGCAGTTGTTGACTAAGCCTTTGAGACTTATGCATCTCTGCTTGATGATTGGCTTGGAACGTTGACTTTATCTCCTGTAAATTATTTACCTCTTCCTGCAATTTTATGATCTCTTCCCCTTGGATGGACATGTCTTCCATGGAATTTACAAGTTTCTCAGATGCATCTAAAATTTGTAAAGGGATTGTTGATGTAGATGGTTATGTTGTTTTGATTCTTGTCAGAGGGACTTCCTCCAGTGGAATCATAGACATATGCACATTATGCTCCTTCTCTTTTATCATTTTGTCCATTTATGCTTCCATTTCTCTTATCTTTGCATTATGTTCAATGGTAACCTTCAACATTTCTTCTTTGTGGCCTTCAATCTCAGCCACTTCTTTGGCTTGTGAATCTTCTGTAGCTAGAAGATTCAACTACTTTCTTAGATATTCTATATCATCATTCTTCATATTCAATAACTCCTATGTTTCCTTGAAATTTTTTGGGTCACACCCAATCTTAAACACCAATTCTTCTAGTGATTTGATTTTGTTATCCTTAGCCAATGAAGAGATTTTCTCCAGCTTCAATTGGGATTGAATGTTGTTTAGGGACACCTGCAAATTTGAATAAGTCATTGAGGTCTTGGTCAAGGTAGATAATATCATCTCTCCTTTCTGCATGTGCATATCCATCTCATTGACTGGATGGACTTCCTTCACATCAAAGTCAAAGGAAGTCTTCTTATAGTCTGCAGTTGTCTTAGGATGGGGAACTTGTACTTGCACGAATGCCATTTTCATTCTTCCTTTCTCTATGTCAAATGCTGACAACATCCTGTGTTGAGAAGTGGAGGTATACTTTCATAACTGAGCATAGGTGTTGTTGTTGAGGAGCTCATTTCTTTGTTTGATATGTTTGTACTTGTAAAAAATATTTGACTTTGTTTGCTCATGAGTTTATTCAGATAAAAGAGTAGTGTTTTTTTGTTTTTGAGATGATGATGTGGACACTATGAACTGACTGTCTAAAAAGGATGAAGAGTGTGGTCCCTCCATGACTATGGTGGACTGCATTTCTCCTTCCTTAGGCAAATCTGGTGCATGACTAGTTTTGGCCCTCTTTCTATAAACTTGGAAGTCCTCGGCTGATACCTCTATGACTGAAGGAGAAAACTCATTTCGTTCTTTGTTCTCTATTTTCCTTTGAGGTGTGTTGGTATGTGACGCAGTGATAGGGGCAGGTTGTTCCTTTGTTTCTAGCAATGTGTTTTCTTTCCATTCTATCTGGTTCATATACTTCTCCACTTATGGCTTTTGTGTGTGAGCATAAGCAGTGCTCCTTTGTTGGACTCTGAGCTCTAAGATGACACCAAATGGGTCATAAGACCATAAGTAACTCTGAGTAAACCGCATCTATTTCAAGAGGTTGTCTTCCTCTTCTCCTGTTGATCTGTTGTTTCATATGAAAGGGCCAATTTGATTCTTGATGCTGAGTTGTTGTTTCTTCTTGACTGCAACAAAATGGATGTCATCTGAATTCACCATCTGTCTTATGTATTCTAGTGAAAATAACCTCATAGGGAGGTATTTGGGAAATCTATAAGGTGGAAGCTCACATCCATACACTCTTATCTCTGTGTGGTTTGGGTATATATACCAATCCCATGTCTTAGTTAGATCGAAGAGGTGAAGGATTCTCAGAATTTTTTCATTGATCCTTAGTAGGATTCCGAAGGGGGGGGTAGGTGGTAAGTGGATTTGAGTGGGGGGGTGGTATGAAACATTGTGAGAGCGCCACGTTAGGTGGGTCCAATGTGGGGTAAACCACTTTTTCAGACCCCCCATCGTTAAATACATAAAGGTCGGGGGGGTATGAAATGAGATGAGAACCGTCGATCTGGGTGTTGATGGATGTCGTCGCTGACAACTTGTGCAGAAATTAGTCTCTATACGACAATGGGTAGTGCTAGGCTTACCTTCTTAGGATAAAAAATATGAAATGGGTAGCTCTAGGCTTACCTTCTTCCACTTTTACACCATGGTCTTATTTTCCTAAGCAAGAAATACCAGATTTAATCAAACAAGGGGTATTTTGACAATCCCTTTCAAATTTTATTGAAATAAAAACACTAACCTATCAACTAAACTAGGCATATAAGATATTAATCCATCTTAGACTATTGGATTAATTATTACTCTAACCTAACTAATTTGGCCAAGATTAAACTATTTGACCAAACTTATTCACTAACCTATCTAATTTGGCCAAGATTAAACTGTTTGACCAAATTTATTCACTAACCTATCAACATAAATTCAAAAACTTTGATCATGATTATACAGTATGATTCAAACCAAATTTATTTTTCATGGGGTTTCATATTTTCTCTTCTTTTTTTTTGTATTTTATTATTTTTTATACCCTCTTTTCATTTTTTCTATTTTATTATTTTTTTTTTCTTTTCTTTTTGTAAATCATTTGCAGAATAAAATATTATTTACAATGAAATATGACTAGAGGAAGAAATTCTAATCACCAGGTGATACTATGAAATATAGGGTTATAATAGTGGCTCCTCTTGGGGATGGTTCTCTCCTTGTAAGGTGCCAAGAACCAGGTACTTGTTTCCTTGAATCCCCTTCTCCATTACTTTTCTGCATTCTGATTAGATTTATTATAAATGTAAATATGGTGACATTGATCATATGCTTAGGGCCTTCTCTTCGAGCTTCAACCACTGATAAAATTCACCCATACCTGACATAAAAAGTAAAATGGTATTTACAATGAAATGAGAGAGAAAAAATTTAATTCCTGTGAAACATAGTTCTTGAGCATTCTTCCATTAACAAGTCCTCCTGGCAGATCTGCTCCATCCATATCTTTGATAAAAAAATGTATTTCTTCCTCTGTAGGCATGTATTGTGAATGGAACTTTCCATAGATTCTCAAATTTTCCATTCTTTCCCTTTTCTTCATTCCTTGAGTCCCATTTCAGTACTCTGTATCCTATTTAAAAATCATCAACCTTGGTCCTTCTGTCACAGATCTTCTTGATATTTTCCCGAATCACCTGAGTTTAGTTGTAGACCTCTTCTCTGGATTGTTGCAGTTGTATAGACTGATTAATTCTCCTTTGGATGTCATTTGGCTCTACCTATACTTCCTGCAGTAACTTCATAACAGGAACACCTAATGAAGTAGGAAATACAACATCCATTCCATAGACCAACTGGTATGGGGACATACCAATTGACCTCTTTGTAGTAAGTCTGTCTTCCCATAATGCATGTACCAACTTATTGTGCCATTATTTTTTGTTGTCCTGCAACAACTTCTTGATGATGTTGACCAGACTCTTATTTGAAGACTCTATCAATCCATTGCCCTGAGGATAATAGGTTGTAGAGTGTCTTAAGGTGATATGATACTTGTTGCATAACTCTATCATATTTTTTTATTTGAATGCAGTTGTATTGTCAGTGATAATCTTTCTGGGACATCCAAATCTAGAAAGAATGTTAGTTTTCAAAAACTTAATGATCACAACATCAGTTGATTTCCTGGTGGGTACAACTTTGATCCACTTGGTGAAATAATCAGTGGTTGTGAGAACCACTTGTGTTGTCCTGGTGATGGTGGATGCATTTCTCTAATGAAATCCAACCCCCATTGTTGAAATGAATATTCAACTGAAATTGGTTTCAATGGTAAAGGCAAAAGTTTCCTTTTTCCTTCAAAAATTTGACACTTATGACATGAAGTCACTTTCTTTTGGACATCTTCAAATAAAGTTGGCCAATAGAAATGAGCTCTAAGAATTTTATTTTCTGTGGTATTCCAATTCAGATGTCCACCACAGTCTCCTTCATGGAATTCCTGCAAAGATTTCTCAGCCTCATATTTCAACAAACAATTTAGTAGAATCCCTCCAACATATTTCCAATACAGATTTCCATTTAAAATAAAATACTTCATAGCTTTGATTTTCAAAAAAATAGATTTAGTTTTAGTTAAACCAGGAGGATCTTGTATATGATGTAAAACAAAAATAAGGTCTGCATACTAGGGACAGGTTGAGAAAACCTCTTTAAGTTCGGGAGTCTCCTACTCTTCTTGTTCATGAACTATAGCTAGAAAATTAATATCCAAAGCATGAAATTTGGACTCATCCATCAACTTGGCTAGTCCTTGACCCTTGATAAGCTTGGTTCGTTTGATCTCAATGTCATATTCAAGGATCACAACAATCCATTTACCCATTTTTCCATCTGGACTATCTTGGGTCAGAATATTTTTCACCACAGAATTTGGGACATAAGCAATAATGTGTGAGTGGAGAATATATACTCTGAAATCTTTAATTCCTTTCACCAAGGAAAAATATTGCTTTTCCATGATGTTATAATTTAATGTATCATCTCTCAAGGATTTACTAAACAAATCAATAGGTTGTTCATGGCCTTCACTGTTCTTATGCAAAAGAATTGCTGCAATGGTATGCTCACAGGAAAAAGAGAATAGGAGGAAATATTTAGTATAATCAGGGATGATAAGCACGTGGGCTTGTGTCAAGGCTTGTTTCACCTGATCAAAGGAATGTTTTGATTCTATGGTCCATTTTATTTTTGTGTCTTTTTTCAACATATTTGTTATATTTTTGAGAAGTTCTGCCAAGTTAGGGATAAATCTTCTTAGAAAGTTTATTTTGCCTATGAAAGACTGTAATTATTTTATATTTCTAGGATGATCTATTTTTTGAATGGATTCAATTCTACTAGGATCTATTTTTATTCCATCCTTGGACATGATGTGTCCTAATAGTTTACCTTCCTCTAGACCAAACAATGCTTTCTTTGGATTTAGTGAGATTCCAAATCTCCTACATTTTTCAAAAACTCTTCTAAGGTGGAGTAAGTGTTCTTCATCTGTTTTTGAAAAAACAGTTATGTCATCCAGGGATATAACGATGAATCTTCCAACTTCATCCAAAAAAACAATATCCATTGCTCTCTGAAATGTGGCCCCAGCATTAATTAAACCAAACGACATTTTCACATACATGAAAGTGCCCCAAGGTGTAGTAAATGTTGTTTTCTCCTAATCATCAGGGTGGAATAACACTTGGTTGTAACTAGAAAAACCATCTAACAAAGAAATTCTTTTGGATCCAACTACCTTCTACAAAATATGGTCCATTTTTGGCAAGGGATAGTTATCTTTAAGAGAGACTTTATTGAGGTTTCTGAAATCAATACACAATCTGACTTCTCCACTCTACTTTTTGGTTGGAACTAAATTGGACACCCATTTAGAAAATCTCAATGGGACAATGATTTTAGCATCATACATCTTTGTTATTTCCTTTTCAATTAGAGGCATCAACTTTGGGTTAATTCTCCTAGGTTTTTGTTTGAAAGGATTCTAATATTATTTTATGGGGATTTTGTGTTGTATAATGCTAGTATCATAGGATTTTAGATCTTCATATCTCCATGCAAAAACATTTATAAATTCTTTGAACAATTCTATATATTTGTGTTTTTGAGCAGGAGGTAAATATTTTGACAATTTAATCATTTTTTGTTCCTTTTCAGTTCATATGTTATAGTCCTCAACTTCTTTTCCAGTAGGTTCAATTTTTGGTTTCTTAGCTACATCATCAAAACCAAACAATTCTTACAATGGGACTAATCCTCTAGGAAGAATATTATCCTTTAACTGCAGAAAATCCAGATCTTTTTTTTTTTTTTTATAAGTCTATCTTATTCACACTTTCTTTTTCATCATCACTATCTACATCAATATTTTTGCACTCAAACTCATTCTTGGATTGCAGAAAATCATCAATTTGTTGATCATTTCCAAAAACTTTCCAATACTGATATTGTCTAGGATAGCAAGTTTGCACTTCACCTCAATTGTATACTGGTGATTAGGATGAAATGGTATCTTACAAGTGTCTTTTGAGGTAGCTAGACCATCAACACATATTTTTTGGCCTCTGGTCATCACCTACAAATCATATTTAGTAAATCACCACAAGAAATATAGAACAACATTTATGTAGGCTCTTAGTCTTGGGTGTTTATCAGAGTACTCACCTTTGATCTATTTAATTATGAGTTCAGAATCACCCCTTATTGAAATTCTCTTAGCACCAAGATTTTTTAACAATTTCAAACCTAGCATTAATGCTTCATACTCGGCTATATTGTTGGTACACTGAAAATTCAATTTGTATTAATGGATTTCTGTATATCTCTCTTTTGAATTTGAAACCCACACTCCAGCTTCTGATCCTTCCTTACTGAAAACACCATCAAAGTCCAAACTCCACAGAGGTTCTTTTGGTTCATCAGATTGTACGATCACTGTTTTTTGTTCCTTAGGGGTTGTTTTGTTTTCCTCCAAGTTATAAATATCATCCTCCAAGTTTGAAATTTGTCTCTCCATGTCTCCATCATTGTATAAAATAAAAGAGTCAAGATCAGAATGAACAGAATATAAGGGGTAATTATGTGGTTTATCCTGACTACTGACCATGTATTTCATCAGTGTCTCCCTATATAATCTCCTCTGCTGACCAAATAATGGGATGGTGGCATAAGACATGTCCAATTGTAGGGTACCCTGTAATTTGGTTCCCCATGAGAGAGACAATAACATGCGATACTTCGGAGGTATGCCTGCACAAACAATGTCCATTACCATGCTCTTGGTTGGGATTTGACCTAAAGAGATACACAAATATTTGATAAGACCTATGCATTTAACTCTAATTGAATGAAAAGAATATAAATCTTTGTAAGGTCTAGTGAAATCAAGTCCTAATTTCTCCATAACAGCCTTAGGCATAAGGTTGTGAGAAGCACAAGATTCTAGAATGGCATTGTGCAAAGTTTTGTCATGAATATTCAAACTAACATAAAAAGGAGGTACAACACCACTTTCAGGTTTTCCATCCACTTCAGGCCCAAATAATAACTCTAGTTTATCATCAACAATCTTTACTTTGTTTTTACCCATTCCTGACTCTATGTTCAGAGATTTGATCACTTGTGATCTATAAGCATTCTTATTCATCAATTATGTCAGAGGAATAGGTATTTTGAGCTTTGCCAATTCACTTTCCAGTCTGAATGAGGTTGGAGTTTTATTTTGATTAGGGAGATCTGTTTTCTCAAAAAAATTCTTCTGTGAAGTATCTCTAAGGTGACTGGTGGAGGGAACATCAGTTTGAGTTGTTTGTTTTATAGATTCAGACACTCTTTTTGTTGGGACCTCTAAATTTTTCTTTGGAGGGCTATCGGGAACTTTCTTGTTAGGTGTATTTGTTGTCTTTTTAAAGTCACAAGATTTCTTGGTTGGATTATCTTTGGACTTTTTACCTCTCAATTTATACTATCTATCAACTTCCATTATTGCATTTTCAGAAGCTTGTTATTCTGATTCTTCCACAACAACTTCAGTTTGCGACAAAAGGAAAAGATCATGTTCTTCTTGGGTAAGAAAAATAGAATCATTATCATTTATTCTCATAAGATTAATGTGGACATCATCAAGTCCCTCAATTGTTT
This sequence comes from Picea engelmannii, assembly GCA_009831015.1. Classification (NCBI taxonomy): domain Eukaryota; kingdom Viridiplantae; phylum Streptophyta; class Pinopsida; order Pinales; family Pinaceae; genus Picea; species Picea engelmannii. The sequence continues at coordinate 207,426 of ML776748.1, read as the reverse complement.
CCTCCCCTTCATCAACGTAATTTTCTTGGAAAGGAGGTCTAATACGATGATTAGGGCCTCTCTATTCTCTTTGTTCTATAGGTTCTCTTTGTCTGATTTGGGGTGGATTTCTCCTCAAATTAGGATTTCTAATTTGGGGACCAGGTTGATTTTATATAGGTGGATTTCTATCATTAATGTCTAATATTTCCATCATTCTTACTAAGGATTCTATTTTAGCATCATCATAAGAGGTGGATGGCTCATCTTTGATAGCTACTCTTCTCTTTGTTCTTTGTCTAGCTCTCTTAGCTAACAGATTTGCCTCTACACTCACAACACATTTTTGCATTTCTTCCAAAGTTGCAGGGTTTCTCTCTCTCAATTGATAAGACATGTCAACATCAAAACCATCAGGGAATTTGATCAAAGCTAGGCCTTGAGGAGGTTGAATGTTTGTTAGAATTGCATTATAAATATTGTTAAATCGAGTGCAATAATCATGTACACTTTCATCTTGGTTTCTTTTAATACTTTCATATTTAGATAATATTTGAAGTGGATTTTTCTTAACTTCCCATCTATTGAGAAAATATTGGTGAAAGGCAATAATGTTATTTAGGCTAGCAGTTGGTAAGGTTTTGAACCAATTCTTAACTTCACGAGTTAAACTTTGGGAAAACAGCATCATTTTGACATCTTCCTCATCTACTTCTTGCAGGTCAAAGAATTCATTCATCTTGTCAACCTGTTGTTGTGAAGTCACACTTCCATTGTTATCAAACTGAGGAATCCTAGTTTGATAATCCTGGGGCATATTGTGTAATGGAGCGACCAAAACAAGGGGAGAATATCTTGCTACCATGACTGGAGGCAGATGGATAGCAGGAATTGATGTGGAAGGATGGATGGTAACCTGTACAATTGTTGGAAAAGTGGTGGAAGATTTGGAAGAAGCAGGGATGGACGATATAGGATGAGATAATTGAGGATTGATAGAAGATGCAGATATGGATATGGAAGAATGTTCAACATATTGTTGAATGTAGGATTTTTGAAAAGCTTGATCAAAGTATGATGCTAGATCTTGTAACTTTTCAAAGGTTTGAAGGATTTTTTGATCAAGATCTATTCCAAGAGAGTGTCTTTCAGGTGTACGAGGTTGGAGGATATCTTGATCTAGAACTGTATCATCCACAAAGCCATAATATTTGGTTCTAAAAAGGATATGCTCAAAAGGTAGATCAAACTGGGTGTCTTGGATTGTGACAAACTTCTCTGGAAGAGAGGTGGCCCTAGGAGGAGGACTACTACTCCCTTGAATTTCTGTTGTACTTCTTTTTCTAATCAATTTTTTCAGGATTATCTACTACTTTTACAGGTTCTGAATCGAGATGAGATCTGGTATGAATTATTTTTGGAGCTAGAACTTAAACCTTAAAAACATAATTAATTATTTACAAATTTTTACAACCTTTAAACATTTATCTCTTGAAATATAGATCTTTCATTGTTCAGAAATAAAGTTTTCTTACTTAGGGAAGACAATTAATAAAATTGGAAAACTTGTTCAGTTCCCAATTATGGTCGTCGTTATGTTATCACTCTATAATTTCTAGAGGTTGTAGAAGGGTAGAAGAAATTGAAAGAGGTAACTACCAAAACCACTTTTGAAGTTGGGATCTAGCCCTGCCAGCTTCAGAGAGGGATCTCTCTGTATGATTTCGATTTGTTTAAATTTTAAATATTAGGCTAGTTATGACAGTTCTAATTCGTTTGTTTGTTTGTAATAATTGGCTGAAAGAATGCTTAATTTTCCATTGGGCTATGGGGTATGTATTTAAAGATGAGGATCAGATTCATATTTTTACAAGGTTTTCTTCACAGGGAAGGGTAGTAAAATTGTTGGATTTATTCATATTAAATGAGATGAAGAAGAGGGAAAATTAGGGGGAAATCCACTAAGCAGAGGAGCAGTTAAGAATTCATTCAGTAAGTTTCATATGAAAAAATACAGATCATTAAAAAACCAGAGACAGAGTATAAAAGATAAATTATGTTGGATTTACTTTCTTTTAATGATTAAAATTTGAAATACATGAAATGATTGCAGAGAAAACATTTAACAAAGATAGAAAGACATCACCAACAATCCAACACAAGAATCCTGTGAACCTTTTTTATTACTGGTTGATCCTTTGAAAAATTACACAATAGATCATGGGTGCAAAAATAAACCCTCAATACTTCGAAGGAATAACTATTTATAAAACCATTTACAACAGATCCTGTCATAAATGACTAGGATATTATGGAGGAAATATCTAACTAATTATATTTCAAATTCCAAAAATATAGGAATTTTTTTTATTTGCCCGGATCCTTGGTGCTGATTTGGTGGAAGTGGTTGGTGACTCATATATTTGACTTTGGTTGGCTACTCCATGCTGACTTGAACCCCAAAATTGTCTTTACTCAAGTAAAGATCATAAATCTTCCTATCTATTTTTACCTGGGATGGAAACCTTGAGTAACGTTTTGTATATCTCATCCATTTCAGTATACCTAGAAAAAGTAGGCTTAGTGATGAAGATATTTTTTATCTCATGATGAATACTTAGGTCCAACTGTAATGTCTCTAGGAAATATTTACCAGCAATGCTTCCCAGTATCCCTTCAAACTTAGAATTGTCCTTTGCCACTACACCGATTTTCTGTTTGTAATCTGATAGAGTGATCAAATTTTCATTGAGTACTAATAGTCAAGGAAGACCTTTCTTATGTAGCACTTTGAACTTACTGAAAAATATATGCACACCTATATCCATCACATGAGATTTTGCCTCTAGCTGCAACATCAATCCTTTCTTCGTCAGGACCTTCTTGATCTCAAGGATGGTCTCTGTTCTGTCTTCGATTTCCAGTTCTTCTAACTCCTGCTTGCTTTTGGAGTTTAGAAATCTGATGAGCTCAGTGGCCTTTGTGGGTCTTTCTCCTAGTTCTTCTTTGATTTTCTCAATTTCTTCTCTGGCCTTTTGTAACAATTCATGATGTTCAAATATGATCTATATGGATGGCCATATTTTTGACATGGACTTGCTAATATACACCCAAATGTTTTCCTTAGCTTGGGTTAAGGTATTCTCCATCACAGTCTCTTTCTGTAGTTGTTGCAGTTGTTGACTAAGCCTTTGAGACTTATGCATCTCTTCTTGATGACTGGCTTGGAACATTGAATTTGTCTCCTGTAAATTCTTTACCTCTTCCTGCAATTTTATGATCTCTTCCCCTTGGATGGACATGTATTCCATGGAATTTACAAGTTTCTTAGATGCATCTGAAATTTGTATTTGGATTGTTGATGGAATATTTGTTGATGTAGATGGTTCTGCTATTTTGATTCTTATCAAAGGGACTTCCTCCAATGTAATCATAGCCATATGCACATTATTCTCCTTCTCTTTTATCAGTTTGTCCATTTCTTCTTCTATTTCTCTTATCTTTTCATTCTGTTCCATGGTAAGCTTCAACATTTCTTCTTTTTGGCCCTCGGTCTCAACCACTTCTTTGGATTGTGAATATTTTGTAGATAGAAGCTGTAGTTTCTTTCTCAGAGATGCAATATCAACATTCTTCTTCTTCAATAGCTCCTCTGCTGCCTTGACATTTGTTGGCTCATACCCAATCTTCAGCACCAATTCTTCTAGTGATTTGATTTTGTTGTCCTTACCAAAGAAGATATTTTATCCAACTTCAATTAGGACTGAATATTGTTCAGGGAAACCTACAACTTTGAAGAAGTCATTAAGGTGTTAACTTTGAAGCAGTCATTAAGGTGTTGTTCAAGGTAGAGAATATCATATCTCCTTTCTTCTTGTGCATATCCATCTGGTCCACTAGATGGACTTCCTTCACTTAATATTCAAAGGAACTCTTCGTATAGTTTGCAAATGTATTAGGATGGCGAACTTGTGGTTGAAAGAATGTCATTTTCATTATTCCTTTTTCTATGTCAAATGTTGAAAAAAACTTGTGTTGAGAAGTGGAGGTCTGCTTCCAGAACTGAGCATAGGTGTTGTTGTTGAGGAGCTCATTTCTCTGTTTGAGATGTTTGTACTTGTCAAAAATATTTGACTATGTTTTCTCATGAGTTCATTCAGCTAACAAAGTAGTGTCTATTTTTTTTTAGATGATTGTGTGGAAACTATGAAATAACTGTCAAAAAAGGTTGAAGAGTGTGGTCCCTCCATGACTATGGTGGACTGCATTTATCCTTCCTTGAGAAATTTTGGTGCATGACTAGTTTTGGCCATCTTTCTATAAACTTGGAAGTCCTCGGTTGATACCTTTGTGACTGAAGGAGAAACCTCCTTTCTTTATCTTTCTTTATCTCTTATCTATTTTCCTTTGAGGTTTGTTGGTATGTGAGGTAGTGACAGGGGCAGGTTGTTCCTCTGTTTCTAGCAATGTGGTTTCCTGCCATTCTATATGGTTCATATACTTCTCCACTTCTGGCTTTTGTGTGTGAGAATAAGGAGTGCTCCTTTGTTTTACTATGAGCTCTGAGATGACACCAAATGGGTCATAAGACCATGTATTACTCTGAGTAAACCTCATCTATTTCAAGAGGTTGTTTGCCTCTTCTCCTGTTGATTTGCTATTGCAGATGAAAGGGCCAATTTGAGACTTGATTCTGAGTTGTTGTTTCTTCTTGAATGCAACAAAATGGATGTCACATGAATTCACCATCGGTATTATTTATTCTAGTGAAAATATCCTCACGGTGAGGTATTTGGGAAATCTGTAAGGTGGAAGCTCACATCCATAGACTCTTATCTCTGTGTGGTTTTGGTATAAATACAAATCCCCTGTCTTAGCTAGATCAGAGAGGTGAAGGATTCTCTAAATTTATTCATTGATCCTTGGCTCTGTTTTGTTGTTCAACATGCAAACCACTTGGTGATAAAACTAATCTATGAAGTCCTTGAAGTTGTACTTTGTATAATTTTTCCTCAAAAATGAGTTCATTGACCATGGGTTTCCTTCCTGGTTCAATTTCTGAAATGCACCTGGAAACATGTCTAACTGAAAATATATATATATATATATATATATATATATATATATATATATATATATATATATATATACACCATGACTTAACAATATATGAACATTCCTTCTATTGGGAACCTAAAAAGTTGATCATGAATGTCATCAACCATAAACTGACAGAAATTAAATTGAAATGTGGCTCTTTCTTCTATGGAAAAAATGGATAAAAAACCTAGGATAGGCTCATCTACCCATTCATCTGAGAAATAAACTAACATGTAACAAAGAATTGAAATGATCTGGTTGGCCCTAACAGAGAATATGGAGGATGAATAAGATGGATTTTTCTTGGGCAATTGGGCATCTTCTGCTAGAAAAATATCGAAAATCTGGTCTCTTTGGGGGAAGGTGAGCTTCTGGTATAGGTCATTCAAGGCTTCAATGGAAAACAGGATTGCAAATTCACTTCTTGGGATTTGCAGCATCTGGTTAATGGATTCAGGGGTAATTGTGAACAAGGTTTCACCAGAGGAGGAAACAATGGCCCTTTGACTGGGCGAATAATTAGCTTGGCATTTGAAGGCGAATTCAGGGAAATGTTAGGTCTTAGGGAACATATATAGAGACAAATTGGACTCTCGAAGTCCAATTTAATCACTCTGATACAAAAAAATATCCTTAGCCAAGAGTGAAATTCAAAGAAGTCGAATTCGCACCTCGGATCTGCTATCTTGTAATCCTTATCCGCCAGGGGGATGTGATCCAAGTTGACAGGAGGGGGAAGGATTGGGTTCTCAGACATATCAGCAGATTTGGCCTTGGGGGCCATGATTAATAGATATTTAAGGTAGGGTGATGGCGTACTATAATTACCCAGGTAAATTGTGCCTTTTGACGGTGAGCAGTCTTGGTAGTTGGCTTGACAGTTTTCTTTGGCGCGGTGTCCACTGTGTCTGCATCGGCAAATGGAGTTACGGGGTGAAGGAACGAGGTTTTACAGTGTGATGGAGGTGTACGTTATGGCGCGGGATGATGACAGGGTGGTTAAAGTTCATTGGGAGTGAATTGATTGGATAACGGGTATGTAGGATGGGACATATGGCAGGTGAAAGTGGGGTATGGTGGCAGAGAGAGGTGAGTGGTTTTGAGTAGTGGTTTGGCCAGATTCTGGAGGGGGGGTAGGTGGTAAGTGGATTTTAGTGAGGGGGTCCGAAATGCTGTGAGATTTCCATGTTAGGTGGGGCCAGTGTGGGGGAAACCACTTTTCCCAACCCCCCCCCACCCTCCCCACCGTTAAAGACAGAAAGGTCAGGGGGGTTTGAAATGAGTTGTGTATCGTCGATGTGTGCATAGATGGGTGTCGTTGTTGTAAACTTGTGCATAAATTAGTCGCTATATGAAAAAAGTCTTATTCGTTAGAAAATTAGGATAAAAAATATGCAATGGGTAGTGCTAGGCTTACCTTCTTCCACTTTTACACCATGGTCTTATTTTCCTAAGCTAGAAATATCATATTTAATCAAACAAGGGGTATTTTGACAATCCCTTTCAACTTTTATTGAAATAAAAACACCAACCTAGGCATCTAACATATTAATCCATCTTAGACTGTTGGATTAATTATTACTCTAACCTAACTAATTTGGCCAAGATTAAATTGTTTGACCAAAATTATTCACTAACCTATCTAATTTGGGAAAGATTAAACTGTTTAACCAAACTTATTCACTAACCTATCTAATTTGGGCAAGATTAAACCATTTGACCAAACTTATTCACTAACCTATCAACATAAATTCAAAATTTTTGATAATGATTATAAAGTATGATTCAAAACAAATTTATTTTTCATGGGGTTTTGTATTTTCTCTTTTTATTTTGTTTTGTCTTTTATTATTTTTTATACCCTCTTTTCATTTTTTCTATTTTATTCTTTTTATTTTTCTTTTCTTTTGCTTTTCTTTTCTTTTTCTTTTCTTTTTTGTTTGTAAATCATTTGCAAAATAAAATATTATTTACAATGAAATATGACTAGAGGAGGAAATTTTAATCACCAGGTGATAATATGAAATATAGGGTTATAACAACCCTAACATAACTTCTATCGTCAGATCTACGACCTTATAATGAACGGTCCATATTTACAATGAAATTACAATATACATTTACAAGGAAATTTTTTCTTCGGGGGCTTCGTCCCCGGACCCCGTAGAGGGGCTAAACCCCCTCTGCACTCCCTGCGTGGTGTAAATTCTTCATGGGGTATAGACACGGCTGAAAACAAAGTCCTCTGAATCAGGATAATCAAGCTCCACAACCAACAATCTCCCACTAAGAGCCTGATCTCAACGACTCCACCGTTGATGTATCTGTTGGACTATGATCCTTCTTGGACTTGGAAAATTTCTCATCTTCATCTTCATGCTTGAAGACCAACTGAAATTGAGCAGGTACTCGGTTTTTCCCTGGTTACTCCCTTAGTTAACATGTTTGCAAGATTTTGTCTAGTGTGTATCTTTTCCAAATTCAAATTTTCATCTTCCAAGACAAATTGTATGAAATGGTACCTGAGTTGCATATTCTTAGTCTTCTAATGGAAGTTTGAGTTAATTGCAAGATGAATGGAACTCTCATTGTCACATTACAACCTATTATTTTCCTGCTTCTTTACCAATTCCTCCATAAACCTCTGTAACCAAATCATCTCTTTACTAACCTTTGTAGCAACAACATACTCTGCCTCTTTTGTTGAAAGTGCAAAAAACTTTTGTAGTTTCTAAATCCAACTTAGAACAACAGTAAAAACATACCCTATGGTTCTCATCTTTCTATATTTATCACCTACCATATCTGAATCAATGTATCCCTATAGAACAATGTCTGAACCTCTAAAACATAATGCATGAGTCGCAGTACCTCTCAAATACTTGAGAATCCACTTTACTGCCTCCCAATATTCTTTACCTAGATTTTTCATATACCTACTCACAACTCCCACTGCATGTGCAATATCTGATCTTGTGAAAACCATCACATACATCAAGCTACCAACTGTTGATGAATAAGGGACCCTAGACATGTATTCTATCTCCTCCTGTGTCTGGGGACACATTTCCTTAGTTAATTTGAAATGGATGGCCAAAGGTGTACTAACTAGTTTTGCATTATGTATTCTAAACCTCTCCAACACCTTCTCTATGTACTCACCCTGAGACAATGTCAATTTGCGATTTTTCTTATCTCTTGTTATTCTCATACCAAGGATTTTCTTTGCAACACCCAAATCCTTCATTGAAAATGAATTAGATAATTTCTTGTTGGCACATTTATATCCTGCATATTAGACCCTGAAAAAAGCATGTCATCTACATACAATAACAAGATAATATAGCTTCTATTTTCTAGCCTTTTAAATTTAACACAATGATCAGAATGACATCTAATATAACCTTTTTCTGTCATAAACCTATCAAACTTCAAATACCACTTCCTTGGAGCTTGATTTAGGCCATACAAGATCTTCTTCAACTTGCATACCAAATTCTCTTTCCTTTGACCTCATACCCCTGTGGTTGTTGCATATAAATCTCTTCCTCTAAATCCCCATGGCGAAAAGTTGTTTTCACATCTAACCATTCAAGATGAAAATATTATACTGTCACAAGACTTAAAATAGTCATAATTGAAGTCATTTTAACAACAGGAGAAAATATTTCATCAAAATATATACCTTTCTTTTGAGCAAACCCATTTACAACAAGTCTAGCCTTGTACCACTTTTTGCCTCCATCTTCTTCCTTCAACTTGTAAAACCATTTATTTTGTAATGCTCCTTTTTCTACAGGAAACTGAACCAAATCCCAAGTCTATTTATTCACCAGGGAATCTAGTTCCTCTTTCATTCCTTGCTCCCACTTCCTTTTGGTGTCTACCTGAATTGTCTCTTCATAACATTCTGGTTCACCAGACTCATCCAACAATAAATAATACAATGAAGGAGAGTATCGTTCAGGGGGTCTACTTAACCTAGTAGATCTTCTAACAACACTTGCAGGAGTTTGAGGTCCTTGTTGATCCTATTTTTGTACATTTTGATTTTCTGGTACCTTTGGAATTTATTTTTCAGTGATCTCATCAAGCACTTTGTATTCTGGTTTTTCTTTTTCCTGTTTCTTTCCCTGTAACTTGTCCTTGTACATGACCTTCTCATTGAATATGACATCTCTACTCCTATTGATGTTGTTATTTTCATAATCCCATAAGCGATAACCAAAATAATTAACACCGTATCCAATAAAGGTACACTTCTTGTATTTTACCTCAAACTTTGTTCTATTTTCTTTATCAATATGGACAAATGATTCACAATCAAAAGTATTCAAAAAAGAATAGTTTACCTTTTTACCTGTCCATGCCTCCTCTGTAATTATACCATCCAAAGAGCTTGAAGGTCCTCTATTTATTAAGTAAACAGAAGTATCTACAGAATTTGCCTAGAACTATAAGGGAAAACAAGCATGCAATCTCATACTCCTTGCACACTCCAAGATTGTCCTGTTCATCCTTTATGACACACCATTTTCTTGTGGTGTTCCCAGAACCGTCTTCTCTCTATGAATCCCATGGTATGAACAACAATCATCAAACTCCTTAAAAGTATCAAAAACATCATATTTTTTTCAAATCCAATAAACCCAAGTTTTTATAGTTGCATCATCAATAAAAGTAACATTATAACGAGAGACACCAAGAGATGATACATGAGTTGGTCCCCATACATCTGTATGCACAAAATCTAACCTTTCACTCTTATTTTCTTTTTTGACTCTAAGAAATATGACTCTCTTTTGTTTTCCATAAACACAATGCTTAGAAAAATCCAAATCAATTTGTTTAAGATCTAGCAACAAATTTCTTTTGTGAAGTATCTGCATCCCCTTCTCACTCATGTGTCCATGCCTATGATGCCACAATGTTGTATCCAATCATGTAGAAGATAAAGAGATAGAAGATTCATTATTAACAGTACATAAATACAATGTACCTACCTTCTCTCCTCTTTCTATCACCAATGATCCTTTGGTGACCTTCCACACCTTATCTATAAATATGGATATACAAACTTCACTTTCCAACTGCCCTGTTGAAATCATATTTTTCCTTAGATCTGGAACATATCTTACCTCTTTCAACAACCATTGGTTTCCATTGTTTTTCTTTATTTTTACCTTTCCCATTCCAAAAAAAATTCATGGTGCATCATCACCCAAATGAACCTGTGCAAAATCACCTTGAACATAATCTAGAAAATGTTTCCTATGGAGTGTGGCATGAAATGAAGCCCCTGAATCTACTACCCAAGAATCAGAAATATTATCTACATAAAGAATCAAAGCATCTTGTAACACATCACCTGTCACATTTGCTTCCTAATATTTATCTTGTTGTCCATCTATTTGTTTCTTTGGAGATCTACAGTCTTTCTTCAAATGTCCTTTCTTCCCACAATTCCAACACTCTATATTTCCAAATATGGATTTGGATCTGCCCTTCCTATAATTCTCGCAGTTCCTTGAGCCCTTTCCTCTATCCTTTTGTCTTCCCCTATTCTCCATGTTTAATGCATTACCTGATGTCTCACCTATGATTTTCCGTAGCATTTACTCACTAAGGATAACACCAACAACACCATCAAATTTCAAAGTGTTTGAACCAGAGATAGAGTTACTTACATCCATGACCAAGTTGTTCCAACTTTTTGGAAATGAGCACAATATTAGAAGAGCCTTGACCTCATCATCAAAGTCCAATTTTACAAAACTTAGTTGATTAGTAACCATATTAAATTCATTTAAATGATCTGTAATAGACCCACCTTTAGACATCTTCATATTAAATAATCTCTTCATTAGAAATACCTTATTGGATGCCAAGTGTTTTTCATACAGCTTAGCCAATGTTCCCATCATCTCCTTCGTTGTCTTTTCTTTCGAAATATTGAAAGCCACCGACATTTCCAGACTTATCTGTATCGTTCCTAGTTCCCCTTTGTCAAGAACCTCCCAGTATTTGTCCTTCATGGCTGTCGACTTCTTTGTTATTCCACCCAATGGTAGGAATAGATCCTTCTGATATAAATAATCTTCCATATACATCTTCCATTACTGGTAGTTTTGGCCGTTAAATTTCTCTACCCTAAACTTTCCATCTTCCTCCATTGCTCCCACTCGAACCAGGAACCCTCTTTTCCTGCGAGTTACCTTTTGCTCTGATACCAGTTGTTAGAAAAACAGGATCGTAGAGCAATGAAATAAAAAAAATGTGGAAATAAAACACAAAAGATACACAATAAAATAGAGACACAGATATATGTGGTTCACCCAGTGTGGTCTATGTCCACTAGAGAAATTACCAGGTCCTTCCTTTATTATTATTTAGCAAATGAAGGGATACAACCTACAACAAACCCATTGTAACTTCCTCTTCTTTCTCTCACAGACTCCTCTCCCAGAATACAATATTCACAATGATACATAGCCGCAATACATTTCCCTCATAAAATGTGGTTTCCTTCTAGGGAAAAATACCCTAACATAACTTCAACCATCATATCTTCGACCTTATAATGAACGGTCTAGATTTACAATGAAATTACAATATACATTTACAAGGCAATTTTTCCTTCAAAGGTTTTTCCCCCAAACCCCTGCAGAGGGGGTAACCCCCCTCTCCACTCCCCCACATGGAGGAGTGTACATTCTTATGGGGTGTAAATTCTTCATAGGGTATAAACATGGCTGAAAACAAAGTCCTCTGAATAAGGAAGATAATCAAGCTCCACAACCAACAATGGGAAGAAATATTCTAAGGATATATGCAGCCCTAGAAGATTGAACATAAGAACACCAATCCCATATGATTGAGATGGAATATAAGATCATAAATCATCCTATTGTTATTTTAATTGATTTAGGAGCAATCCCAATCCAGGTGGATCTCGAAGGTTGTTGTAGGGGATAGTTTTCCCTGTCAACTAGACCTACCAATCGACTAGCCAAATTGATTGTTGTAGTTGGTTAGGAGAGTCTAGAGTCGACCAAATAGACAGTTACATAATTTAACCGACTTGTAACATAATATCATACATAATATATATATATATATATATATATATATATATATATATGGAAGAAGAAGAAGAGATTGTTCTGAATATAAAAAAAATATTTGATGGTTCTCTCACCTCTTGTGTATGTGTGTCTATATGACTATGTTCATTTCTATATGATGTTATAGTATAGTATGTGTTTCTCTATGTAAGGATCTACCGGTAACTATATCATACTTTCTCTCATACTACAACATTGGTTCTATTGTTGGTAGTTCTGAACTCGGGCATGCATAACAAAGTCACATAGATGTTAAATTTGGAAGACATACATGAATGCTCATGGGAGCGTAAAATTACCAACTATATCAGAAACTATGCAAGAAGAAATCAACTAACACTAGAAAAATATTGCACTTAGTTCTTCTCGGAGATGCACAAATGATTTCTAGAAGTTATTCTAGAGGCACTTTACAAATATCTCAGTCATTCTAATGTACAAACTAACTCCCCATGAGTAGTTTATGCATAAATCATAAATGGAGAATGAAAAATGAATGAGTGGTTCAATAGCATCGTGCAAAAATACATTGAAGAACAAGAAATCGAAGACAGAGAGTCATTCCAAACCATAACAAGTAAATTTTATACAGAACTTCATGACGGGTTTCTTTGCACTATTTTGTCATTACTTCAAAAATTTCTCCTAGACAAAGGAGCAGGCAATATCATTGAGTACCAACATATCTTGAAAAATACTCCTCCAAACTCTAATTGGCAAGAGAAACAAGACGAATGGGAACAATTCTTGGAATCTAACTGAAAATATACTAGAGAAGCGTGGTAATACTTCTTGAAGAAATGAGAATAAAAGAAATGATGAACATCGTCAACCGCGAGTAAGTTGGTTGAGCATCAGGGGTTTGGATGATCTATGAGATGGAATAAAGTCGGAGTCGAAGCACACCCAAGTCAAAAATTTCAAAAATCGGGAGGAAGATAACTGATTCAAGTGAGAGGTCTGAACATTGGAAACATTTCCATAAGCCTTTTACGGACATATAGAAACTAGAGAGGGAAAAGAGACAAAAGAGACAAGAAGAGTTTCCAAACAAGAGGGATCCCTTAAAATCTCATAGAAAACCTATGCAGGAGTGGAAAATTGTTGGAGCATCCCCTGAGAGCACCTCGAAGGTTCCTGAGAGAAGGATAAGCTTGCAATTTAGCATGGTATTCGGTGGCTCCCAGCAAGTATATGACCAAGTTGATATGGACATCGATGATTTGGGACCCGCGGTTCAACTTTCTCCTGGAAGAAGTCCTAGCTCGTGTATTGCATATTTCCTCTGACAAAGACTTCATGTGGATACACAATCACCAAGGGTATGTTGTCGAAATGGCAATGTTAGTCATATAAGAGACATTGTTCTCATCAAAGCACAAGAAAATCGAACAGAATATATAGTACTTCATGTAAGAGATCTCATGGACTCCGCCCCCCTGTCGAATTTATTATTGGAAGATTCAAATTCAACAGACAGTGATAACGAATAAATGTGACCCTATAGAGAATGATTCTTATAGTATATACAAAAATCTTGTCATATAGATGTCCCAAACTCAAGAAAAGAAGAATATTAGCTCAACCACATCCCAATATATGAAGGAGATGAGTATCCTAAATGACATTGGTTTGTTTGTAAAGAAATATGGGATGCAACTAACATAATGGATGAAGATAAAAAATGGCACAATTTTGTGCCACACTTCAAGCTCGACCCCTTACCTGGTTTATGAACTACACTTATAATCAACCATACTCGAAGTCATAAATAAAGAAAAAAATTCTCGTATTTTTAAAGATGCAAGACAATAGTCACCTGGTGGCTCAAAAACTGAAAGAAATCAAGAAAAGACCAGGAGAAATTTTCCGTGAATACGATAAAAGATTTAAAGACCTTTTGAGCCAAATTCCCTATGTAATCAACGAAAAATGTCTTGTACAATGGTATGCAACATCCTATTGCAAAATATTAGAGTACCACTACGTATTTACGATATCTTGACATGTGAAGAAATCTTTAAAATAACAAAAAAACTAGAAATGGACGATGAAGGCACTTCGACTTCATCAGTTATTGAAAAACTAGAAGAATAAAAACTTGCAGAATTACAACAATCAATTAAGAACATGTCGATCTCCCACAAAGAACTATGGTGTACAATCTATTCCAGCGAAGGCCACACAAAATATTACTGCAAATTCAGCGACATTATGTGATATATGCAGAGTAAAAAATCATGCTACGAGAGACTTCCTGCAAAATATAATAAATGTGCATCCAAAGTGGTGTCACATATGAGAGGAGAATAATCACACAACCCAATAATTTCATTTGAACGAAAAAAACCGAACAAACATTCATTTAGTGTATCATACATAGACATTCGACCAAAATGTTGACCAAGGTGGAAACAAATATAGAGGTTGAGGTCGAGGAGGTTACCAAGGCCATGGATGAGGAGGACAAGGAAAATTCGGTAGAGGATGAGGTCGAGGATGATATTACTACTTCAATTGTTGGAAGGATTACCACATTATTCCAGATTTCCCAATCAAAGACAAAACTGATCTCAAGTTCTGTAACATTTGTGGAGTGGGAGACCATTCACTTGAAGACTTCCCAACAGTACCCAAAAAAGAAATGAACAAAATAAATATAAATCTCTTACATACAGTGCCAAAACATGACATTTTGAATTCAAAGAACCTCCATGTAGTAACACGCTCAAGAGTTGGTGAGGACAATTTTCCAAAACCACCAAATTGACATAAGGGTGGTCAAACTACATATCATGACTTGGAACATGAAGACAAACTAATGATGGAAGCAATAAAATTCTTTAGAAGCATTGACTGGGACAAAACCAACAAGGGAAGACATGAGAACATCTCAAAAATTGTTCTATATGAATTTCTCCAACTACTGAAAGAGAAATAATCAATTGGTCGATTTATTGACCTACTAATCATCTTGAGAGAATATACAGAAGAGTGAAGACCAACCAGATTTATATGCTATTTTTCACAAGAAGCACAAACAAATGACTTCAAACCTCAAGTCAACCTTGAAATAGACGGAAATTTTATCCAACAAGTAGAAGTCAAATTTGGGTCCCAACTAAATATTCTTCCTATAGAAATATGGATTCGAATTGGGAAACCACCTTTGCAACCTATAATGATTTTTTTCAAGTTATCGGATCAGAGGTTTATTGAGCCAATTGGTACACTGAAAAGTGTAATAACATCCATAATGGGAATCCTGACGAGAGTTAACTTTGAAGTAATCAACATAGTGGAAGGAATTCCCACCCACCCTGCATTAGTCAGGCGACCATGGGGCCGAAACATGAGGGACACAATCTCTCTCGAAAGAAACAAAATCAAGTTAAAAGGAAGTGAAAAAAAATCATAATCCCACTCGATCCAAAGGAAGAAAAACCTTGGGACGAGACATGGGATGAAGCACATGAAGCTCATCAACTATATCAAGTCATGAATGAGAAGAAGGATAACATAGAACCCAATAGTGAAGGAGAAATATTACTCGGGTCTCCATTTTCAATAGGCCAAAACTTAGATACCAAACTATATAATTGGAAAATGGAAAATTACGAGTCACAATAAAAATATTTTTGGTCGATAGAAGAAATACGAATAAAACGATCCAAATCATGCTTCTCATTACAAGAAATACCTATTGTGGCTGAAAGAAAGATCAAGCATACACCAACATTAATTGTTTTGCATTCACACAGGAAGAAACCTCTGCAATTCATTGAAAGGAACTCTCCATCAGTGCATGTCAACGAGGTTTATAAGTGATCCAGATTTTATGAGAAGAATGAAATGAACACAGATTATTAACAGGTGCTTAACACAAAATAACAGATATATAGTAAAACTGGTTTTCTATTCAATAAAGAAATAAGTTGGAAACTATAAAATGCAGCGGAAACAAGCTTCCTGGAATGGTGGCGGCTTATCTCTAAGAAGAGAAGTGACGATTGCGCTCATTCGCAAGAAGATGATTACAATGAGGCTCTCAAGCCCTTTTTATAATAAACAAGAGTTTCCTAAACATCCAAAAACCTAACCCTAGGAGATGAAGCGTCAAAAGTCATGTGGGCCCCGTTTAGGTAAGTCAGTACATCAACTTCCCGGGGTCGTAACTTTTCAATACGATCTCTGTTTTAGTCGTATGATAGCCCATTGGAAAGATCTATCTGAGGACTACAACAGTTTCAAAAAATTTCATGATGAGATTTTGCAACTGCAACATACCCCGAAAAACATCGTTTACGGCCTCAAAACGGCTCTGGAAGTTCACGACCCGAAAAAACTGCTAAAAATAGTAAATTATCAAAATTGCTAGAAAGTTGTTTTGAGCCAGATGGAAAAGGTGGGTGGCCACCGATATCCACCTGGATCAATCCTCCCTCCTTAGGAATAAATGGTCTCCATTGCATTGAGTTCCCCCATCAGATGAGGAAATTTCTGTTGAATTTGGCCCCTGGTGAGCCACTTGCCTTGGTGCAGAAGTTGTCTTGCTTTGACGACTCGATAAAGCTAGATTATTTGTTGTCAAGTGATCTTGATCTGTGTGTCCACAATATTATCACTGGATGCCTTTTGTATGCAATCAGGGTTGAGCTCTGTTAGTGTCAGTTGTTCTGCTACGTCTGAGGTGTCCAATAATGGTGGGAAATACGATCGAAGGAGGTCCACATTGAACATTGGGTGCAGGCCAAGGAAAGGAGGAATGTTGATCTCAAAATAATTATAACCCACAGCCTTGGTGATATTGTACGACCCATAACAGAGTGGGCGAAGCTTCTGATGGGGTCTTCTAAGGCATTCTTTTTGCAAGTGCAACCAAACTTTGTCGCCCACCTGAAACTTATGTGGCACCCGATGTTGATCATGGCGTTGTTTGTGCTTGTCATTGGACTTCTGTAGGATATCCTAAAACTGTTTGTGGATGTGCTAGATCCGCTCAATGAACAGGGTGGCTTTGTCAGCTTCAGTTGGAGCAGGAGATGATTTGGTCGAGGTGACCGCAAGGGGAAGTGCAACATCTATGGGACCCAATGGTTGGAATCCCAACCCCACCTGAAAGGGGTTGTGGTCGGTTGATCTATGCAGGGCTCGGTTGTAGCTATGTTGGACATAGGGAAGGCTCTCATCCCATGTGAAGGGGTGCTTTGAATTATACATGCGAAGGATATGCACAATCATTCGATTTACAACCTCGGTTTGGCCATCTGTCTGGGGATGGAAGGCCATGGATTTGGTGAGCTTGGTGTCCAGCAATGACCAAATGCTCGACCAGAATGTGCTGAGAAATCGACTATCCCGATCTGAGACAATGGTTTGTGGGATTCCAAAATGTACCCAGACTCGTTCAAAGAAGAGCTTGGCAGTGGCCTCTGTTGTGATACTCTTCTTGCAGGCAACCAGAATCACCATCTTGGAAAAGTGATCAGCAACCACAAAAACACAGTCATTTCCCCGCTTGGTGGATGGGAGGCCTGACATGTAGTCCATTGAGATGGATTCCCATGACCTGTCAGGAGTAGGAAGAGGGGTGTACAGGCCATGTTTCTTAGTGGTCGGTGGCAATAGTGCAGGCAGTGTAGGACCTGATATACTTGTTGACCTCCTATCAAAGTTTCGGCCAATAGAAATGTTTCTGTAGCATCACCACTGTCTTTTCGACACCAAAGTGTCCTGCCACCCGACTGTAGTGGGCTTCCTATATCATCTTCACTCGCTTGCTTGATGGAACATAGATATGGCCCAGACGACAAAACAACCCATCCTGAAGATGGAAATTATCGACAACTGTGTTTGCACCCAACATTTGGTAGGTGGTGGCGAAGTCAAGGTATGTATCATAGAGTTGGGGCCATCCATAGGTCTCATGTTCGCATGAGTCTAGTACAATGGTGAGTGCCGCGACTAGTGGTCTGCTGAGTCAATCAACGATGTGATTGGTGCTTCCTGTTTTATACTTGATGTTGAGGTGGAATTGCTACAAGTATGTGGACCACTTTTGATGGCGATCATTCTGCAATTTTCCCTGTGTCTGCATGAACTGTAGTGGCTTATGATCAGTGTGGATGACTGTCTCCTGGATCAATAAGTCATTCTAGGAACATGCAAGAGTGAAAAGTCTAGTCAAATCATTTATAGGCCAAGTAGCCCAATGGTGGGAGACACATGCACCTCGGTTGCAAACATGAAACATTTCCACCCTTTACTTTTTCGAAATATTTGGTGGGAAAATACTATCAACCAATATCGACATCCTGACATTCAAAACTGGGTTTGACCCAGTTTCTCACATCCAAAAATGTGAGAATAAATCAAGGAAAGAAGGCTATGGATATGAAAGGGTATGGCCTCACATGTTTCCAAAAACATTGGAAGACATATCCCAAAAATGGTATAAAATTAACGAAGCATGTGGACACACATTCAAATGGAATGAGATAAAAAAAAACTTCCTTAAAGACTTTGAATTCATCCCTAAAGAAGAATTGTTGAACGAAGCAGCAAGAGAGATCAAAAATTTCTTAGAACAACAGAGTCCCCAGCAAACTCAGATAACAGGAAAAACTAAAGTCGATATAGGCTCGACATCGACTTGCAACCTAATATTGATGCACAATTCAAATAATATCATATCTTGTCAAATATAAATGGAAAACATAAGTTTTCCAGGACAAATCTTTCGATGGAAGAAAACCCATCCAGGATTACAAAACCATGTAAAAAAAGTCTACTCTGTAACCAAGGAAGAAAAAGAAGAGAAATATGATAGTGAAAAACTCAACTTTCCGTCAAGTTATAATCAAGTTGTGGAAGGAGAAAACCAATTCTATGAGTCAAAAGTGCCCAAATGGATGGATGAAGAAACTAAAACCAAGGAATTCGACATTTCAATAGATGATCGACCAAAAATGGATAGAATAGGTGACTATTGGTCCGACAAGAAAACCATGGAAATAGTCGAACTGCTAAAAGAATATCAAGATTTATTTGCACGAGACTACAAAGACCTCAAGGGATTGATACAATAAATGGGTGAAATGAGAACCAAACTCATCCTTAGCACCAAGCCTATTAAAAAACATCCATATAAGCTAGCACACAAATACAATCCCATTCTCCATAAATAAATTGAAGAAATGTTTGTTGTTGGAATTGTATATCTGATTAACAAGTTAGAATGGGAAATTGTTGGATTACTGAGAGGGGGGGTGAATCAGTAATAGAGCAATTTAATCCCTTTTGAATTTATAATCCAAGTGCTATATCAATGAAGCATTATTATCCAGTAACTACAGAGTAAATAAGCAATGAACAAATGAACAATCATACACATACACAGTACACCAGTGTTTTATGTGGAAACCCAAATCGGGAAAAAACCACGGAATGCTTTTTCTTATATGTCTTGAAGAATTACATTCATTGGAAGCACCAACTTCCTTTGTTTTCCAGCTGCAACTGGAAGGAGGCTCCAACCCCCTAGTTTCTCAGGCTACAACTTGAGGGAAGCTCCAACTCCCCAAATCTTTGGCTACAACCAAAAGGAGGCTACAACCCCCAATGTTCTTTGGCTACAATCAGAAGGTGGCTACAACCACCTATCCTTGCCCCATCCTGCCACCCTGAAGTAGAAGTAGAATGATGGAACCACTATCCCACTATCACTGTGAGATATACCACTGTAAACCTGTACCAATAAATCTGAACCATACATCAACCTGTAATCAACATGTACCATAAACAAGTGCATCAACCATGCACCAACCTGTAATCAACCTGTACCATCAACAAGTGCATCAACCATGCACCAACCTGTAATCAACCTATACCATAAACAAGTGCATCAACCATGCACCAACCTGTAATCAACCTGTACCATAAACAAGTGCATCCAACCATGTACCAAGTATGTACCAATAATGTGTCAACTACTCATCAACTATGACTCATCAATATGTA
>ML776748.1:155541-165802 GCA_009831015.1 Picea engelmannii | reverse complement strand
CTCACCAAGGTGACGAAAAGGGTGCAACATCAACCATACGATGACATGGTCGACCACCTAAATGCATACACCAATCAAAAACTAAATAAATTAGAAAAGAATTATTTGACTGAACGAATTTAATATTTAGCAATGATTTTTTCCCTACAATAAATTCGACACTATCTACTAGTGAAACCCTTTAAATTTTTCATAGACCATCAAGCGTTGAAATATCTAGTCAATAGAATAGTCCATCAAGAGAAAATGCGTCGATGGATAATACTCTTTCAAGAATTTGACTTTGAATTAGTAGTTTGACCAGGAAAAACGAATGTCAGCCCAAATAATTTGTCCTAAATTGAAACAGGGGAAGATACGACATGGATAGATGATGAATTACTAGACGTGAATTTATTTAGGGTTGAAGCAATCCCCAAAGAATTAGAAAATTCACAAATTTTCTAGAAGAAGGGAAAGCACCTAAAGATCTCCCATCCAATAAACAAAAATTACTAGCCATGAAAGTTGCACCATTCACCCTCATGAATGGATATCTTTATAAGTTAGGACTCGACAACATTCTGCAATGATTTTCATTAGAGAATGAACGAGAAGACATCATTAACGAAGCACATGCAGGCCCAGCGGGAGGTCACATCCAGTCTGACACGACAACCAAGAAAATCATTCAAGTCAGTCTCTGGTGGCCGATTTTACACAAGGCCTGTCGAGAACAAGTAAATAAATGAAACAAGTGTCAAAGGTTAGGCTGACCATTATGGAAGAACGAAATTCCCTTGCACTCGATAAACCCTATTTTACCATTTGAAATTTGGGCTATTGATGTTTTCAGTCCTTTCCCAAAAAGAGGGAAAAGGTCTGGAGAAACATTACATGTCTTGATGAAGAAGGGAAGTAGAACACTGTGAAAGGAATTCCAAGACCCATTTATATGAGGGATATTGGTTATGAAATGAAACACACTTCCATGATAAACCTAGAAGAAGAGATGAAGAAAGATTTAATCAAGAAAGTAAATGACAAAGAAAACACATAGTACACATATATTTTACCTTGGAAACCCAAACCAGAAAAACCAACATTCCTTGAGTGTTATACTCTCTTTTTGTCTTATTCATTCAGAATAAAAGGTTACATGTCTAACCTTGGTTCACACCTAAGACACAATTGACATCATATCCTCTTTATTACACAAGAAAAACCCTATAGCCAATTTGGCTTACATCTACATGACCAACGACCTCTACGATTATTGATTCTTGGTGATTAGCCATTCAACATCATTTACAACTTTACAACACACCTTCTTTATAGGATTTATAGTAGGAAAAACCCTAAATAAAAGGTTCCCAAAAATGATTACAAATCCACACAGATCATTGGCTACAAATCCGGTGAATCTCAAGATTCTGTTAGACTCGAATACCAAGTCAAATTAGCAGTCGACCTTCATTCAGTCTTCATTCGATTGCCACAGACTTGCCTGTTGACATATTTTCAGTTAACCTCTTCGTATTTACCTGGTCGAGCCACCTCGATCTTCAACTTGTTGTCGATGTCTTTGAATTCATCTTTACTGGGTCGAACCACCTCGACCTTCGACTTGTTGTCTATTCGTTCGATTTTGTCTTTACCTGGACGAACCACCTCAACCTTCGACTAGACTTTCACTGCAAAGAGTATAACAACCAAACATATTTCATCTTTATTGATGAAGAGATGTTTCAGGAAAGGATGTCAATTGTATTTCGCTCATGTAGAGGAGCCAGAAAATACCAAAGGGCCAAGTCTTGAATATTTTTCAGTATTGCAAGAGTTTGAAGGTGTTTTCAAAGAAATACCAGGATTTCCACCAAAGAGGGATATAGATATATCTATTTATTTTGTACCGGAATCTACCCCAGTATCAAATACACCTTACAGAATGAGTGCACTAGAATTAAAATAATTAAAAACGTAGCTAGAAGAGTTATATAAGAAAGGGTACACACTCCCAATCATTTCACAATGGGGAGCACCAATACTCTTTGTGAAAAAGAAGGATGGAACATTGAGGTTGTGGATTGAATTTAGACAATTGAATAAAGCCATGATAAATAATAAATACCCTCTACCTAGAAAATATGATCTCTTTGATCAAGTAAGAAGAGAAAATATATTTTCCAAGATAGACTCAAGATTGGGATATCACCATGTCAGAATCAAGGAAGAAGGCATCAATAAGACAACTTTTAGAACCAGGTATGGGAATTATGAATTGGTAATAGTGCCATTTGGACTAAAAATTGTGTTTGACAACACATGTATTCCAACAGAGGACGAACACCTTTAGTAACCACTCACACAACCAAATCAAAGTTCAACACACTGATGTTTTGGCGTGGTAAAACCCATATGGGGAAACATCCATGGCCCCAACCAACGTGGGCACTTGGAGAAATTTATTAATGCAAAAGAAAAAGATTACAAATATATTTACAAGATACTTTCTCACAACCGATTGTTGGAAAATGACCCTCCATTCTCTTTAAATAGAGATCATGGACAAATCAGGTGTTAAGTCATGGATCAATGTAGTCATTAAGATCGAGGAGAATATGAAACTTAGGATCACTCTATGTCAAGAACATATCGTGATCGTTGTATTTCGTAACTACAAATGAATACTAATGCATACTAAATAAACACACTAAGAAACACACTTTTACCTAACGACACATTAGACCAAGTTGATCTTAACTAACTCCTAAGTGTATAAATATCCCAACATACCCCCTTAAGAAAATCTTGGTATAGGATTGAAGGATTTACAAAGGAAACGCAATAGGGGAATGAAGGAGGCATTAGAGCCTATCACCCTTAATGACAACTTCCTGAACTCCTAACATAGATCGAAGTTTGGAAAACTTCACTTCTGTAAGAGACTTTGTGAAAATATTTGCAATTTGATATTATGTACGGAAAAAGAGCACTTCAATAAATTGATCATGAATCGTCTTTCTGATGAAGTGCATGTGTACTTTGATGTGTTTGTTGTGATTATGTTTAACTAGGTATTTGGTGATCTTGATGGAACTCTGATTGTCACACCAAAGGATGGTTGGATGTTTCTACTGGAATCCAAACTATGAAAGGATATGTCGAAGCCACAAGCCTTTCTGACTTGCATTAACCATTGCTCGATACTCTGCTTTTGTTGAAGAAAACGAAATAACATGTTGTTTTTTATAGGCCCAAGTGATAGTTACTAATCCAAGGATGAAAACATAACCTAAATTAGACTTTTGATCATCAGGGTCATCGACCCAATATGAATCACTAAAACCAACCAATAAAGGAGTCCCCCCTGAACTGTAATGTATCCTGAATTGAACCGTACCTCCGACATACCGAAGTAATTTTTTGGATCCTTTCCAATGGATTTGATGGGGTGTTTTCATATATCTAGAAACAATACCAATATCAAAGGAAATATCAGGATGGGTATGATTCAAATGTTGATTTTTTATGTGAGATGATATATGATATATATATATTGTTACAATGATGATTATTACATATATAGATAACAAATGATGACCATCCATGAAGGGATGTGTCCCTTGGAAAATAAATAACTATTTATTATTATTATTACTAATTATTATATATATTATTTAATAATCAATAATTATATTATTAATTATTAATCTAGGACAATTTCTTCTTGATATTGTACAAACATAAACACTCCCTCTCAACGAGGAAGATATTTTGCATCATGCCAAGTTTGTTTCTAAAGTATACAAACTTCTCCCTAGACTCATGACACATGTCTATCAGTCCTTGGATATGTCTCTCCCCCACCTGAATCAAGGGGAAAATCCCCTTGCGCCTCTCCCTCTGAGCCAAATGAATATCTCTAAGATTAGTCTCACTCTGGGTCCACATGTGATACCATCTAGCATCTTGAGTCTTTTATCATTCCTTGTCAAATCACCATGTCTAGGACGAAGAACACACCAGGCTCATTCACCATAGGTACACCCCTATCAGTGAATTTCAACCCGATGCTACCTGACATATGGAAAGAACCTCAAGCACCTCGAGTCCATATTATTCCTTGTCATGATCAAGGAAGGACTATGCCTATGCCCATTTACTACTAATGCACATTTATGATAAATGTATCCTATCTCCCTTGGTCTGGAGCCCAATCTAGGATAAGGTCCGCCTGATACTAAAACATCAACACTCCCTCTTAGCTAGGGAGGTATCTTTCCATGATGTCTTCATCTAGTATTCCACTAACTACTCTCTAATAAACTAGTAGCACATAAATACTATCCAGTGACACACAATCACAACTAGTGGTACACAACCATTGTAGTATCACATAGCTATTGTCCATAGACAGACAGTCTCCGCCAATGGTACACAACCGTTGTAGTAGAAAAAGGTATATCACACATAGCACTCCCATGTGGAATTATAGAGGTTAATCCCTATAGAAACACTAGTGTCAACTCCCCATAGTGTGATACATCAAGGTCAACTCCCTTGACATGTCCTCATGTGTTTCCACAAGGGATGTGTCCTCATGTGCTCTCCATAAGGGACATGTCCTCATGTTCTCTTCACAAGGGACATTCATATATAATCCCAAACCCACTTATACCTCTTGGATAAGTTTCCTCACATATCAACTCAACTCAGTCACAGAGGAGTACGATCTAGACTTCTAGAGGCCACTCCCTCTAGAAACTCTAGGGTCAACTCCCCATAGTGTGTGATGTCAATTTCAACACCCTTGATGTGTCCTCATGTTCTCTCCACAAGGGAAAATGGGCTATAATCCCAAACCCACTTATCCCTCTTGGATAAGTTTCTTCAAAGATCATCTCAACTCAGTCACAGAGGAGTATGATCTAGACTTCTAGAGGCTACTATCTCTAGAAACTCTAGGGTCAACTCCCCATAGTGTGTAAATTCAATGTCGAGTCCCTTGACGTGTCCTCATGTGCTCTCCACAAGGGACGTGTCCTCATGTGCTCTCCACAAAGGATGTTGGGCTATAATACAAAATCCACTTATCCCTCTCGGATAAGTTTACTCATAGATCAACTCAACTCAATCACATAGGAGTACGAATTGGAGAATGTCTCAGGAATATGAAAACATCAACACTCCCTCTCAGTGAGGGAGGCATCCTCTACCATGCCAAGTCTGTCACGTAAGTACTTGAAATTTGACCTGGTAAGGGGTTTGGTAAGAACATTAGAAACCTTCTAATTTATAGGAAGGTATTGCATCAGTACTTCCTTCCTCTACACCATGTCTCAGATGTAATCATACTTGATCTCAATGTATTTTCATTTTTCATGAAACACTGGATTCTATGAGATATTCACACAAATTTGGTTATCACAATGAATAATGATGGAATCGATCATAAGTCTAAAATAAATCTGTAAGGATATTGCGAAGCCACACTTCTTCCCAGACTTCCACACTCAATGCAATGTACTATGCTTCTGCGGTGATCAAAGCCACAAAATTGTGTTTCCTGCTACACCAACAAACCATGGTTGATCCCAAAGTGAAGAAACACCTAGAGGTGTTCTTCCTATCCACTGTGGTCCTTTCTCAATCAGAGTTAGTATGTCCCTACAATCTCATGTTAGTATTGGAAGTATATCTCATACCATGTCCAACTATGCTTCGCAAGTATCTCAATACATGCTTTGCAACAATCTAGTGTGTTTGTCTCGTCTGAATCAGAAACTAGCTAAATCACATAACATATATTTGGTCTAGTGTTAACCAGATACATCAATGATCCAATCAGTTGTTTGTACAGGTTTGGAGAAATCTCGTCGAAATCAGAATAACACACACTTAGTTTCTTCATATTTGTCACCATTGGTGTAGCCATGGGCTTACATTTCAGCATCCCAAACTTCTTCAATATCTCAACTGTGTACTTCTCTTGAATCAAGAAGATCTCATCAGTTCTTTGCCACACATCTAGTCCCAAGAAGTAGTGCATCATACCAAGTTCCTTCATCTAAAACTCATAGGCCAACACATACGTGCATTCAACAATAAGGCTCTCTGTACCATTGAGGAATAAATCATCAATGTAGAGGATCAAAATTAGGGACACACCATTAACAGTCTTGTAGTACAGGTTGGGATCATCAACAATTTTGATGAAGCCCAAACTCATCAGGTGTCCATCAATCCTCACATACCAAGCTTGAGGTGTCTCTTTAGTCCATACATGGCCTTCTTCAACCTTCACACATGAGACTCATTCTCATGTATTACAAAACCATCTGGCTACTCGATGTATACTTCTTTCTCAATATCTTCATTGAGAAAGGTTGTATTCACATCCATCTAATGTAGTCTCCAACCCATGGATGTTGTAAGGGAAATAATCATCCTAATAGAAATGTATTGAGCAACAGGAGCAAATGTCTCCTCATAATCTATTCCCTCCACCTAAGAGAATCCTATAGCAACAAATCATGTTTTGTGCTTCTCAATGTTCCCATCAATTGTGTGTTTGATATTTATAGATCCACTTGTAAATCATTACATACTTCCCCTCAGGTCTTAGACCAATATCCCACACATAATTCTTCATGATGGACTGATATTCCTCCATCATGGAATCTCTCCATACTAGATGACTAGATGCCTCATCATAACAAAAACGCTCAGAATCAATGATGTGGCTCATAGTTGTGGTATATCACGAATATATCTGAGGTATTTTTATCTCTCAAAAGGTACCACGAGGAGATGTGTGTCCTTCTTCCTCCTCCAAAGTCTAATGATCCCATGTAGGTCTCTTTCGACCTACTGCAATATCTCTTGGAACATCAACTAGAGCTATAGGATCAACGAGATCAATTAGATCAATATCTCAATTGTCTCCCTCTAAACTATTGGAGGGTGAGGAGGAGAAGGAACCATATCTTCTTGTCTCTCACTATGAATCTCCATGTGATATCCTCTAGATCTCTTGAAGGATACCTTCTCCTCAAAGGTAACATCTTTTCTCACCTCAATCTTTCTCGGACTAGGGATCTAGATACAGTATGCCTTTGAAGACTCATTGTACCCCACAAATGTACCACTTCTTACTGAAGGGTATATCCTAGTCCTTTTAATATTGGGTACATGAATGTATACTGGACACCCAAATATCTTGAAGTGTCCAACCTTAGGCTTCACTCATGAACTGTTTCCATACTAGAAATCTCGTGGTTTGGAACACATGTCTAAGACATATCAAGGTTCCCTCATGGAACCAATGTCTCACAAGACATATCGAGGTTTCCTCATGAAAAAAATGTATTGGTTTCTTCATCTGACCATTTGAGTCACATCAAGATGAAGTCCACATTCTCTCCTACTAGTCCATACAGGACCCTCTGGGGAGAATGTCTCATGATGTTGCCTCAAACATCTCTAGGACACATCGAGGTTCACTCATGCAACCAATGTCCCCCAAGACATATCGAGTTTTCCTCGTGAAACCAATATCTAGGTTCCTTCATCTGACCATCTGAGGCAAGTCAGGATGAAGTCTAAATCCCCCCCCTACTAGTCCACATAGGATCCTCCGAGGAGAATGTCTCATGATGTTGCCTCAAACATCAATACATTGACACAAGATTTATGTGATCTCAACTAAAAGGGCTTGTCACTACTTCTCATGTCGATCTTGATCAATCCACACCAAATACTCGTGTTGATCTTGCTAAATTACATAAAACTTATTGCAACATGCACCAATGTCCAACTTAGCATAAACTGATCATGATTAAACCAATGAATATTCTTGGGATTATACCTCATGATATCATCCATTCAGTTTTCTTGCAAGGAAGATCCATCATCGGTCTTCTAGTGATCAATTCAAAACACATGCCCATTGAGGATCCTCTCCTTTCAAACAACATGTGAGAATACTTCAACGCCAGCAATAATTTCAACACATAAAACCTAGCAGTGACTTGTGGCATCCTCAACCTTGTCAACATGCTCGTACTATGTGCATATTTCATAACCATTATGCATGTGATATTGTTGTTGCGTTTTAAGAGAAACATTGCACCCAACATAACCAGGAGCATAAATCATAACAATTTCATCATCTATATGCTATTCTCTTTGCAATTCCATAATATTTTGTACTCAACCACCATAAATACCTTTCTATTATTGATTTCTCCTTGTGAGAATAATTGAGCTCGTGCCTCCATAATGCTAAAACATGTAATAAAAAAGGCATCTCCATTGTGTATATGGATTTCCTTGAACTTTCCATCACATACATCATTTTCCTGCTCCACGCAGATTCTCCTTCATGCGTCAAAAGATGCTCACTTCACCTTATCAAGGATTCTAATGGGCAGTACCTCCTATCCATTTCTCTATCCATTTGACCACAAATCGATGCAGGCCTTCTTTCTCTGATCTTTCATGCAGTTGCATAATAGGCCTTGGCAGATTCCTTTGTTGTATTAAAGATTAAAATCCAAACCCTAGCTCCATGACCTCCAGGAAACTTGCAAGGAGAAGTGTTATCTCCGTTGATGCGCCCTCAACTTTCTCGTCTTTCAGAAGATTCACCTGGGTGTAGAACTTCTTCCATGTCCTGGACGCTAAATTTTCTTGAAAGTTGAATTTCTGGGACAACACCCCATCTCTCAACTCCTCCGAAAGAAACCCCATTTCTTGCTTCAATACCTCTATCAGGGTCAAACCCACGATGCACTGGTAATATTTAACGGCCCCGTTGTACATGGATTCCACACTGGTGAACGTAATTGTTTTGATAAATAAATAATCGACGAGATTTTCTTTCACCTCCAAAGATGATGGCTCATCCATTTCTTGTCAATAATGGGAATTTTGTTTCTTATATGGAGTATTCAACACAACAATTTCTACTGGGATTCAGCTCTTTTCATGACATTGGAAGTGTCTTAATACACTGAGCACCTGGGACCTCCCATGACGGAGTGAGGCCTAGACCTACTTTGATACCATGTTGAATTTTTATGTGAGATTATATATGATCGATATATTATTGCAATGATGAGTCTTCCATATATAGAGAACATATGGTGACCATCCATGAAGCGATGGATCCCTTGGATAATAAATAACTATTTATTGTTATTATTATTACTTATTATATATATTATTTAATAATCAATAATTATATTATTAATTATTAATCTAGGAGAATATTTTCCTGATGTTGTCCAAACATCAACATCAAATACAAGTGTCTACCAACCAACTAACGGTATTTTTGATGATTAAAATCGCAATGAGGATTTTTCCCGCAAAGTATTGCTAAAGCCTATTATTATAAGCTAACGATATATCTATAATACTAGTAAGTGGGACCCCCTTGTAGATTAGAGGATCATATCTGGTTCTTATTTTGATATTTATGATGTTGTTCAACACTGCTTACAGGTTTGAGCATGATTGATGTTCAAATGTTGGTTCTATTCGCAACAAATGGGTGATGGAAAATTCATGCTATGTGTGAGTTTCTTTACTCTAAAATTCTCATTTCCATGTCACGAGGGCTTATGTGAAATGTTATTTCTATTGTGTCATGATCTATTATATATTACACCTGCACAAAACATGTGTTAGTCATGGAAAAGGATAAAAGAAATATGAAAAAAATGTAAGCAAGAGATTAAACTATGCTACTATGCTACACTACATGCATTGAAATTAAGGGATTGTTGTTAGTCCTAGCTAACGAGGTTAGTGGCTATATGATTTATTGAGTTATATGCGTTATGGTTTGGTTGGATATGGTTAATGTGACATAGGGTGGCACATTTGGCAAGTAAGGGGATGTTGGTTTCAATGCATGGATTAATTGGATGGATTAATGGAGGGTTGGATGGCGTGTACTAAGTAATTAAATGAATAGAGGATGGAAGCGATGTGCATTTATTGCACGTCACTCCACACCCCTTCCACTGGTTTTCACCCTATATTACCTATTCTTCAATTGTGTTTCACTGTGGTTAAGCTCTGATTTTCAAGAAGAGGAAGAACTGCTCAGCCAAGCTCGCGTTTTTAAGGTTTTCTTGGTTACAGGTATGTATCTTTCACCATCCATGAACCCACTCCAGTTATGAAATATTTATTGGCTCGGTGATGTATGGGTCTGTGCTTTCCTTGAGACTGGAAACTATGTAAACTTGTGATATTTCTTTGGAATGGA